>PVHT020004019.1:5152571-5341215 GCA_004024745.2 Catagonus wagneri
GGTTAACGATCCGGCGTTGCCGTGAGCTGTGGTGTAGGTTGCAGACGTGGCTCGGATCCTGCGTTGCTGTGGCTGCGGCGCAGGCCAGTGGCCACAGCTCCGATTAGACCCCTAGCCTGGGAACCTCCACATGCCGCGGGTGCGGCCATAAACCCGCGGCCATAAAATGACAAAAGGCAAAAAAAAAAAAAAAAAAAAAGAAAACAAAGAGAGGAGTTCCCATTGTGGCTCAGCGGGTTAGGAACATGACCAGTATCCATGAGGGTGCAGGTTCAATCCCTGACCTCGTTCAGTGGGTTAAGGATCCACCGTTGCTGCAATCTGACGTGTGGGTTACAGATATGTCTCAGATCTTGCGTTACTGTGGCTGCGACATAGGCCTGCAGCTGTAGCTCTAATTCAACCCCTAGCCTGGGAACTTCTGATTGCCACAGGTACAGCCCTAAAAAGCAAAAAAAAAGAAGAAAAGGCAAGTCACAGACTGGGAAAATTAACCATAAAACATAAGTCTGCTAGAGGACATTAATATATGTAAAGTACTCTTACTGTATAATAAGACCAACATCTGATAAAAATAAAAGAGCAAAAGAGTTAAGAGATATTTCACCCAAGAAGATGTACACATGGCCTAAGAGCCCCTGAAATGATGCTCAGCATCACGCTCTTTAGAACAGGGAGATAAAATCACAACAAGAAACCACATCCACTAGGATGGCTAAAATAAGGAAAAAATATAAAGTGCTGGTGAGAGTGGGAAGCTGGAACTCTCATACTTTGCTGTCGAGAGTGTGAAATGGTTCACTTTGGAAAACAGATGGGCAGTTTCATCAAAAGTTAAATATATACTTGCTGTACAAACTGCATTCTCACGCCTGGATATTTATTCACATGAAACGGACGCACAGGTCTGTGCAAAAACTTGTATACGAATGTTCATAACAGCATTACTCGTAATAGCCAAGAAGTGAAAACCATGCAACGGGTGAATGGATAAACAATGGTATTCCACAATGAACTACTGCTCAAGAATAAAAAGGAACAAACTGCTGCTTCGTGTAACATCATGGCTGAATCTCAGAAGGATCATCCAAAGAGAAAAAGGCCAGCCATCCAGCCTGTATAGCAGATGATGTCATTCATGTGGAATCCTAGAAAAGGCAGAAGTACAGTGATAGAAAGCAGGGCAATGCTCAAAGGGGACTAGGGTCAAAGGGGACTGACTGACTGTAAGAATCTTGTATTAGTTTAAATGCTTTGCAAAGAAATTAGTGTAATATGCTCACTGACCTACTTGAAAGAGGCTAGGTGTCTGCAAGCTGTGACATACACTCAACTACCTACTATCTTCTCACAGCTTTGGGGTTTTCCAGACATCTAGTGACTAGTGGTCAACTGCTGACCAGCCCTCTCAGCCTCTGGCTTACACCCAGCTCACTTTACCCAAACACATTGAACACGGTTTTTCATTTGGTCCAACTCATTAAATACCAACCTAAGACAGATTAGAAAATAAGTACCTTCTCATATGCTTGTATCTGTTGATTTGCAGTGGCCTGGAGCAGAGTGATGTGAAGAATTCTAAACCCATCTCCAGGCTTGACAGGAAGGGCCTGTTAATGACATCTTGATGTCTACCACGGACACAAGATGTGTTGGCCCCAGAACATTCTCACCAGTTGTCTTAGGAAGGGCATGTGGCCTTGCTGTGGTGTTTGTTAGGGAGACAGTCACCCTTTTTGCTTTGCCGGATTTGAAGCGAAGACCACGCTGCTCCACGGAGTGGAGAGTTGTAAGCTAGCAGTAATGACAAAATCAAAATGTGACAACAGCAGCAGTAGTCAGGATTACATCAACTGAACCCCAAAGTCTATCATTCCTAAAGCCCTGAATACCTCTCATTGATAAATTCCCTGTCCTGCTTAAGCCTTTTTAAGTTTTCTGTTACTTATAGCTGACACAGCAGCCCTGAGATAAAGCTTTATAAGGGCCTTCTTTGACTCTCAACCATGCAAAAAAATGGTAATAATAGCTAGTGGAAAATAGGAGAAAAGACTGTTTAGGTGATACTTACGCTGAAGTCAGGAAAGATCATATCCTGTCAATAGAAAACGTAGCAGAACCAAAAGCAAACATTTTGGGAATTGACTGCTTGCTGGATGTATCTTTTGTTTTGTGCCATTGCCTTTTTTTTCCTGTGAGCGCTGCTGATGGAGAATGGGCTGTTTACTTTGTAAGTGCTTTGCTGGCAGTTTGACCAGACCAGTAAGGGAAGCTTGGTGGCCCAGTCGCTGTCAGAGCACTGTTGGGGACAATCTCCAAAGCCAGAAGAGAAACTTTCTCTAGAAGCAGTACGACTGGGCTGGGCAGCTGCAAGGAAAGTAGCCAGCTGCAGGGGGTTCCAAGGCTAGGAACAGCATACCCCAGCCCCATGCACCTTGAACGCTTACCACAAAGGATGGGGGGGGGCCCGGGGGGGGGCCCGCAGTCTGCTAACCCAAGGAGGGAGTTTCAGGAGGAAGGTTCCTCACGGAAGTGTCTACCCTTGCTGGATTTTGGCAGCATCACCGCCTCACTGGAGTAGCGGATCATGTCAGAACGTTGCCCAGAGGGCTGTCCCCATTGCTTAGTGCATATCTTTGACATCGCTGACCTGGAATAACTTGAAGAAACAGTAGAGTCTTGGCCACAATCCAAGTCTCTTCATCTTGGGTTGACGTGTGTTCTGACTAAAGATAGTAGCTTCCTGCTTCCCTGAGATCAGGCTCAGGGGGTGCCTTCAGCATCGATGTTAAAATGCGTATTTCAGCTCCAGGAAAAGAAGTCTGTTGTGTCTCAACAGAACTGGTGTCTGGGGGCAAAACTATCTTTTGCTGAAACGCCCCCAAAAGGCCTGTGGGATAGGGTCACACAAGTATCCACAAAGGGAAAAGTCAGAAACTATGTCTTCTCTTTTTTTCTCCCTTTTAGCTCTAAGCTATAAACGTGCTTAAAAGTCCAAGCGATAAGGCCAATTCTGTATGGTCCTTGTTCTTCAGGACAAGTTCAAAGATACCACGTCAACTTCTGAGGCCAGCAGAAAAATGGTGCTTTCAACTTAGCCACCAAAAGGGTTTTAAGTCAGAGACCTCATAGAAATTCAAAAATGAGAATTAAGAGGGAAGTTTAAGATTGTTCCCTGACATTAGAAGATAGGCTTTTTTTTCCCCCCTCCTGCAGGCAAATCACATTCACACAGCTGTGCCTTTAGAACAATTAGATACACCTAGAAGATCAGACCAGGATTGCCAAGAAAATGTCCACAGCAGAGAAACAGTAAACATTCTGACATCATATGAACTGACTGGCTTTCTATATTCTGAGGTCTTTTCATAGAGATTTCACTCAAATAAAAATGCGAGCCTCTGAACCATATGCTTAAGTGTTTTCTCTACGCTGCTAGCCTGAGCAGCTGGCAAAACACGATCTAGGGCTGATAAACCATCCTGACAAAAGCACTTCTGAGGGGTCTGCGGGCCAAGGTCTGAAAGATGTCTAAATTTTAAAAAGTACTGATGGCTCAAAGGATGGAACAGTTCCTCTAAAATCTAACCAGAACCCAGAAAGGCACTGAGAGAATCTCAGAGAGAAAGCCTGCCCACTCTCCCAACACAGAGGAGACGTATACCCAGTAAGGAAGGGTGATGTGAGAGAACGCACTGACCGGGACTTTTCAGGCACTGGTGAATTCTTCAAGAACTGTAAGAAAAACTTGATTTTAGCAACCGAGCCAGAAACAAAAGAGCAAAAATCTATCACAGAGGAACTGTTAGAGATGAGGTGAAGGGTCTCTGGATAAACATGGATGTCTGTGACCTCCATCCTCCCAGCAGACGTTGCTGAGGTCTGTTGGGAAGACTGGAGGGGACGGTGCCCAAAGTGTGGGAAGGCATGGCCCTTTCACACACTTGTGACCTCTGACCCTCCAGAGAGAATGTGAACTCCACAGCTGGGCCTGGTTTGCTCCTTTGACACCTACAGTATGGGTTTCATATCAACAGTTGTTCTGTCGAAAGGACTTTATCAAATATGCAGAATCCTACATTATCGGGCAGTGAATCCAAGTGAGAACTTTAATGGCCAGATGCCCTCTGAACCAATCAGGGTTGAAGACTTGGGTGCCTGCTGCTATGTTTTATCTGGTCCCAGTGCCTCCACACCAGGAATCTCAATAATTTAGGGATCTCTGATATTAGCTTCCTTTTTTTTTCCCCCATTGCTTAATGAATTTTACTACAATTTTAGGTGTACAAAAATCATCGCAACTCAATTTGATAGCATTTCCGTCCCAAACCCTCAGTGCATCCCCACACCCCCCAGATTGTCTTATTTGGAATCCATAGGTTTTCCAAAGTCTGTGAGTCATTATCTGTTCTGCAAAGTTCATTGTGTCTTTCTAGTTTCCACATGTAAGCGGTAGCTTTGGATGCTGCTGTCTAATTGTCTGACTGGTTTCACTTCGCATGATAATTTCTAGGTCCGTCCATGTTGCTATAAATGTTGTTATTTTGTTCCTTTTAATGGCTGAGTAATATTCCATTGTGTGTATGTACCGTATCTTCCCTATCCACTCCTCTGTTGTTGGGCATTTAGGTTGTTTCCTTGACTTGGCTATTACATAGAGTGGTGCAATGAACACTGGAGTACATGTGTCCTTTCGAGTCATGGTTTCCTCTGGATAGCTGCCCAGAAGTGGGATTGCTGGATCAAATAGTAGTTCTATTTTGAGTTTTCTGAGGAATCTCCATACTGTTTTCCACCAATTTGCATTCTCACCAACAGTGTAATAGGGATCCTTTTTCTCCACCCCCTCTCCAGCACTTATTGTTTGTAGACTTTTTGATGATGGCCATTCTGGCTGGTGTAAGGTGGTACCTCATAGTGGTTTTGATTTGCATTTCTCTAATAATGAGTGATGTTGAGCATCTTTTCATGTTTTTTTTTGTTTTGTTTTGTTTTTTGTTTTTTTTGCCATCTGCATGTCTTCTTTGGAGAATTGTCTGTTTAGATCTTCTGCCCATTTTTTGATGGGATTGTTTGTTTTTTTGATATTAAGTTGGAGGAGGTGTTTGTAAATTTTGGAGATTAATCCCTTGTCAGTCAATTCATTTGCAGATATTTTCTCCTATTCTGTGGGTTGTCTTTTCATTTTGTTTAAGGTTTCCATTGCTGTGCAGAAACTTTTAAGTTTAAAGAAGTCACATTTATTTATTTTTCTTTTTATTATCATTACTCTGACAGATGGATCTGAGAAGATGTTGCTATCATTTATGTCAGAGAGTGTTTGGCCTATGTTTTCCTCGAAGAGTTTTATAGTATCTGGTCTTATATGTAGATCTTTAATCCATTTTGAGTGTATTTTTGTGCATGGTGCTAGGAAGTGTTCTAGTTTCTTTTTTTTACATGTGGCTGTCCAGTTTTCCCAGCACCACTTATTGAAGAGGCTGTCTTTTCTCCAGTGTATATTCTTGCCTCCTTTGTCATAGATTAGTTGACTATAGGTGCTTGGGTTTAGTTCTGGGCTTCCTATCCTGTTCCACTGATGTATATTTCTGTGTTTGTGCCAGTGCCATATAGTTTTGATGACTGTAGCTTTGTAGTATAGCCTGAAGTTAGGGAGCCTGATTCCTCCAGCTCCATTTTTCTTTCTCAGGATGTCTTTGGCTATTCTGGGTTTTTTGTGTTTCCAAACAAACTTTAAAATATTTTGTTCTAGTTCTATGAAACATGTCCTTGGTAATTTTATAGGGATTGCATTGAATGTGTAGATTGCCTTGGGTAGTATAGTCATTTTGATTATATTGACTCTTCCAACCCAAGAGCATGGTGTGTCTTTCTATCTCTTCATGTCATTCTTGATTTCTTTCATCAGCATCTTATAGTTTTCAGAGTACAGGTCTTTTGTCTCTTTAGTTAGGTTTATTCGTAAGTATTTGATTCTTTTTGATGCGATGGTAAAAGGGATTGCTTCCCTAATTTCTCTTTCTGATCTTTCATTGTTAGTATATAGAAATGCAGTTGATTTCTGTGTATTAATTTTGTATCCTGCGACTTTGCCAAATTCATTGATGAGCTCTAACAGTTTTCTGGTAGAGTCTTGAGGATTCTCTAGGTATAGTATCATGTCATCTGCAAATAGTGATAGTTTTACTTCTTCCTTTCCAATTTGGATTCCTTTTATTTCTTTTACTTCTCTGATTCCTGTGGCTAGGACTTCCAAAACTATGTTAAATAGTAGTGGCAAGAGTGGACATCCCTGTCTTGTTCCTGATCTCCCTGGGAATTCTTTCTGCTTTTCACCATTGAGAATGATGGGAGCTCTGGGTTTGTCATAGTGGCCTTGATTATGTTGAGGGTAGGTTCCCCCTATGCCCACTTTCTGAAGGGTTTTTTATCAGAAATGAGTGTTGGATTTTGTCAAAGGCTTTTTCTGCATCTATTGAAAGGATCATATGGTTTTTATTCTTCAGTTTGTTAATTTGGTGTATCACACTGATTGATTTGCGGATATTGAAGAATGTTTGCATCCCTGGGATAAATCCCACTTGATCGTGGTGTACAATCCTTTTAGTGTGTTGTTGGATTTGGTTGGCTAGTATTTTATTGAGGATTTTTGCATCTATGTTCATCAGTGAGATTGGCCTGTAATTTTCTTTTTTTGTGGTATCTTTGTCTGGTTTTGGTATCAGGGTGATGGTTGCCTCATAGAATGAGTTTGGGAGTGTCCCTTCCTCTGCAACTTTTTGGAAGAGTTTCAGAAGGGTAGGCGTTAGCTCTTCTCTAAATGTTTGATAGAATTCACCTATAAAGCCATCTGATCCTGGACTTTTGTTTGTTGGAAGTTTTTTAATAACAGTTTCAATTTCAGAACTTGTGATTGGTCTATTCATATTTTCTATTTCATCTTGGTTTAGTCTTGGGAGATTGCACTTTTCTAAGAATTTGTCCATTTCTTCTAGGTTTTCCATTTTATTGCTATATAGTTGCATATAGTAGTCTCTTATGATCCTTTGTATTTCTGTGATGTCCGTTGTTACCTCTCCTTTTTCATTTCTAATTTTATTGATTTGTGTCCTCTCTCTTTTTTTCTTGCTAGTCTGGCTAAGGGTTTATCAATTTTGTTGATCTTTTCAAAGAACCAGCTTTTAGTTTCATTGATCTTTTCTATGGTTTTCTTCATTTCTATTTCATTGTCTGATGATAGCTTCTCATCCCTATGTTTTATTTAAAGAACTTGAAACTGGAAGTTGAGTGACTATCTTTCTGCCTAACACAGAACAGTATGCTGGAGTAGAGCCCTCAGCTCCTGCTCGCCATTGCCCTGGAATTTGTGATAAGAACAGACAAGCCGTATCAAATAACAAAGCCTAGTTCCCGGACAGCTACTCTGTGTCCCAAATGAACAATTAATGTATCACTGCTGTCTGCAAAAATATGATCTAGACAAATAACAACATAAAAAAACATCCCAAGCTTATTCAGTATGCACACATCGATTTCTGCTGATGTCTCCAGGAATTAATTGAGTATAAAATAATATGCAGAAATGTGAGTGATAGAGGGTAATGATTTTACAAAACATAGCAGTGAGCCCAGCCTACCATTACCCTCTCCTCCATCCTCTTCTTCTCTGCCCATTCCTTCCCCTGAGACAGCCATGCACAGCCAGGGGAGTGGCTGAGATTCCTAAATGGAAGATGAATCACGGATATTTGGTGCAGCTCCATGCAGCTCCATGCAGGCTGTGGAGGGAATTGCTCTCAGGCGGTAATGGCCTCGTTGCTGAGGCTACGGAGGCAGCGGCATGCCTTCCGTAAAAGATAAACTGCTACTGTCCACACGTCTCAGAGTAAATGAAATTCCTGGGAGTTTTTTTCCCAACTGGAAAATGGCTGTACTCTTTCTGAGCACAAGTTAGAGAGTGAGATTATGCTACTGCCCCATCTCATGGGTAAAACACAAGAGAGGTAACCAGGCACATGATGTCTGTAGATGACACTCTCTCCTGTCTTCAGAATATGCTGGAATTCAACCTTCTGTGTAGCTGGAGTTTTGAGTGTGGGCTTTTTGCATGTTTGCTTTGGATGGTGTTATAGCACCTTTGTAGCTGCCTACTCTGGTCTTGGAACTTCTGGCTCAGTGTTGTTTATTGAGCACCTACTCTGTGTTGGGCTCTGTGCTTGGTCAGTACATATGCGTTACCATGCTTAAAGACAGTTGACATCTCTCCAGATAGATATCCCATGTCCCCATCAAACAAACATATATTCTAAGAAATTAAACTTCTTCCCAAGGTTAAAATGAAATAGTAAGGGATTGAAAAACTGGAAGCTCTATATGCATCCTTTCCTTATCGAAGAGCCAGGCAAGAGCTTCGCTCAGGGGGCCAGAACCAGAAAGGAGCTGCCACTGTGCGTGGGGTCCATTGCAGCACCAGCCCATGGGCAGGATTCCTGTGTCTACAGAAGGTGAAGGTGCCAGCATTGGCCCTGCTTATCAATGAGGTGCCTGCCAGCCATCCCAGTCACTGACAGCTAAGGGACAGTCTTCCTCAGCGTGTGAAAATCTATAACAGAACCTCAGTTATATAATTGGCTGGTATGAGCATCCAAGAGAATACCCAAAGCTTGCTAAAACAAGAAACATTTAAGTGGCACATGAACCACCCAGAGTAACCAGCTCCCTGGTGCCCAGGGCCGACCTTCCCACTTGGCCTTCTAACAATTTTACATGTTGGAAAGTTCTTGGCATGCGATAGCTGGTTACATTCAGACAAAACGTAATCACAAATTAACACACATTTTTGGAATACACATTCGCACGTTTGTGAGTTTATTTGCCCTGGATGGTGTAGAACATCAAAATTACGTGATTCAATAGAACCATATGGAAGGATACTGGCTCTCGATGTAAAGGCAAGCTGACGTCCTCACCATCTCTGTGCCATCTGTATTTCTTTGTTTGCATCAAATCAACACCGACCACAGTGGTGGGAATAACTATGATCTGAAATATTATCACATGGGAATTTGTTCAGTTTTTCTCTAAATACCTGCCTCCCAGTTTTGCTAGACATGTGGTCCATAAGAAAGCCCTGCTCTTTCAAGAACAGCTACAGACACAGTCAGGGTCAAGGGTCTCCTAAGTCTCAAGGGGCACTTTTTAAACTTTCTCACTGAATTCTCCCAAGGATAGGCTGGGACAGCACATCACCTGGTGGCTCAGCCCCAAGGCCTCTAGCAATTGAACAGCTTCTTCGAAGTCTCATGTTTTATCTTAAAACTTGTGGAAATCCCTCACTTTGCCCAGAATAGGGCCCCAAATTTTAATATTGAAATAATGTTTTATATTACTTATGTACTCAGAGCTGAAGCTTCAGGAAGACGCATCATATGCATCCAGTATTTCAAGAGCATTCTCAGGGCACAAACATAGAATGAAATGTCCTCGGTTCTTAAAGATCAGAGCAAAGGCGGGCGGGGAGTGAAGAGAAATGGAAAAAGGGAAGCTGACTGGCCAGCTGCAGGGCAGAGTTAGATTTACTGTAAACCAAGAGCGAGAACAAACCCCAGCCGGCCCAGTTTCATACAGACCTATGTACATGTGCAGGAGCTTTGTGTCCCAGCTGTGCTGGTGACAGAGCCACCACTTCCCAGAAAAGAGCAGTTGTCGCAGGGCTGCTCCAGGGCTGAGTTCCTAGGCAGGGCTCCTGGTCTGCCACCAGAAAGCTGACTCACTGGAACACTTCTGCACTGACCCCGCCTAGAAATCCCCAGAGAACCTTTCAGTCCTCCTCTCCTTCCTCAGCAGTGAGCTGGGGAGGTGCATGTCCCCCTCTGCCGCCCCACACAACAGGTCTTCCTCCTGACCGGGAGCCCCGTATAGAGCAGGCTCCAGGGTGTGAAGCTGTGGCCGCCATGGGCTGCAGTCCTGTTAGAGCACCGCAGGCTCTCGTCCCCAGGCCTTACCTGGCCACCTGTGTACACTTGTGAGGACGGTTGCCATGGCACCAGCCTGTGGTGGTAAGTGAGGCAGTGCTGGCCAAGCAGGGCTCCTCACAGTGATACCCGTGTGGGGCATGTGGACTGGTGGGGCCTCAGGGAACTCCCGGAAGGTGCTGGGAGAGAAGTGGGAGTCTGGCGGCCCCCAGGGGTGGGGGCGGGGGCTGGGGGCCGGGCAGGGAGGGGCAGGGGAGGTGCTAGAGGTTCTGAGAAGTTACGTAGGAAGTAGTGCCGCCCCCCTAAAGCCTCTTCCGGAAAACCATCAGTCTCCTTTTCTTGCCAGAACTTCTCGGGCCACCATGGCTGCCTTTGGCTCTCACATTGGGCCAATTCTATACAAAGATAAGACAGATATATCTGTGGTTATGTATTTTATA
Source organism: Catagonus wagneri (assembly GCA_004024745.2). NCBI lineage: Eukaryota > Metazoa > Chordata > Mammalia > Artiodactyla > Tayassuidae > Catagonus > Catagonus wagneri. Next base: position 5,162,986 of record PVHT020004019.1, read on the forward strand.
TATATTGTTAAATACATGTATTATTAAATCTACAAACTATTTTATGTAGATAGATACACAGACACATGCATATGTACATCTAATCTGTCTAACTGCAAAGCAGCAATATTTCTTCTCTTTTCCTAGAGAGGAAAAAAAATAGTAAATAAAGCTAAAATAATTTCTACAGTTTTCAAGTAAAGGAAAACTTAATGGGAGCTGAAATTCTGCTTCCCCCAGAACACTGGGGCAGAGCAGGTGGGGAAGGCTGCTGTTATCTTGTGGTGTGAGGACAAAATCAGAAGAGGGACAGAAAAGAAAAGGGGAGAAGAGAGTAAAGGGAAAGAGAAGAATAACTCAAGAAGAATAGAGGCCAGTTCACAGTCAGGCAGCCTTTGGGGGCTGTAAGAGCAAGTCATCCTTAGGACTTCACCCCAGCAGAATCCAAAGAGATTAAAATGTACGTTAAGTTTAGGTCACAGTGTTATATTTTGGACTTGCTCCCAGCGAGCTGGGCAGAGGAAATGGAACTCGGGGGCCAGATGGGCCATGGTAACTGCTGTTCGCACAGCACATCCTACGTGCAGACGCTCTTCCGAGAGGTTCCCACCTTTTAGTGCTCATGGCAACTCTGCGGAGGAGTGGGCGGGGCAGTGTCACTTTCCCTACTTCATAGATGTGACACCTGTGGTCCAGAGGGCTCAAGTGGCTCACATAAGGTTACACACCTAGTACGTGGGGCACCTAGGCTTTGAACACAGGTGGTCTGACCCAAAATCCACCCTCTTAACCTCTGCTCTGTACCACTTCCCCAGGATAGCGGTTCACCAGCGTGTGTTCACTGAGACTCTCAGGATTTATTTCTCCCCAAGAAAGATTACGAATTTAAAAAAAAAAAGAAAAAGAAGAACTGTATATAGAGAAATTGCAAGCAGGTTTTGGAAAGCAGTCTGATCAAGAGCTACATGCAGGAGGGTTGGTGAGGCAGCCTCCACCGTCTCCATCATCATCCATCATCCCAATAATGCAGGAGAAGGAAAGCGGTGAGCGCAGAACCTTGGAAACCCTGTTTTCCAGTTGGGCAGGTAGAGGAAGGGTTTCCCAGGGTTGGTAACATCTCATAGCCCCAACTTCTGCTTTCAAATGCTCAGCTTTGTTTTTCCAGGTGTCCCCAAGTCTTATTTTAAAAACTCAAACTGGAGCTGAAAAAAAAAAAAAAAAAGTAACAACAACAAAAAACATGCTCATTGGCATGATCTAAGGCATTGCTGACTCTAGATAAATAAGGTGGGAGCAATACTGGGAGCCGTTGAGACAGAGAATTCCCTGGCGCAGTCTTGACCTTTCTCACAGCGTCCTACCTGCGTACCTTGTCTTCTTCCCCTTGGCCCCGTGGAGAAATCACTGGAAGAAAGTTATCACCAGGTGCCCTACCCAAAGTCCTGTCTTTCTGCTCTTCCAGGGCCATCCAGCATTTGACCTCCTCAGCTTTCCGTGGTTACTGGGGGGCCTGAAGAGCCACTGTGTCCTTGGAATATTATTGAAGTGGTCTATAGCAGCTCTTCAGATATAAATTCCTGTTGAAAAAAACCCCACATGTTTTCCTGAGAATGAACCAGCCCTGTTTGAGCACATTAAACCTCAGAAATAATGAAAAACTCTCTGGCTGTCACGTTTCCTCTCTAGATGTTAGAGCATGACCAAGTTGGACAGGTAGGACTCTCTCTCGAAAATATAATCACAGAATATCTCCATAAGAGGAGGGTGAGTGATCCTTGGCCTGGGGTTCCAAACCTTGGGCTTCAAAGTTTCTAAAGAAAAAGAAGGATATTGTTTCTAGTAAGTGTCACCAATTAGACCCCTTGGGAAGAAACAAAGTCTTTTCCTGTGATGGGCTTTCGGTTGTCCTTTTGCTTTTCTCTTTCCTTTTTGTAGCACCAGGCCAGGGGAGAGTGGCTTGTTTACACTGGGTGTGCAAGGTGATGCCATTTTGTATTGAAAACTCAATTCAAACTGACTGCTGTGTCTCAATCACTTACAAGGAGTGTCACGAAGAAGTTGTCACTCATGGAGTTCCCGTCATGGCTCAGTGGTTAATGAATCCGACTAGGAACCACGAGGTTGTGGGTTCGATCCCTGGCCTTGCTCAGTGGGTTAAGGATCCGGCGTTGCTGTGAGCTGTGGTGTAGGTTGCAGACACGGCTCGGATCCTGCGTTGCTGTGGCTGTGGTGAAGGCCGGCAGCTACAGCCCCGTTAGACCCCTAGCCTGGGAACCTCCATATGCCGTGGGTGCAGCCCTAGATAAGGCAAAAAGACAAAAAAATTTAAAAAATAAAAAGAAGTTGTCACTCAGAAGATCAAAATGTGGGAGGGAGTTCCTTTGCAAAAGACAATTTAGAGTCACCTCAACATTCTCACCCTTTCAGAGACACTCATGAGCTTGCGTAGTCCAATTTGCTTTCTGTTTTTCTTTATTCTTCTTTATTGAAATCTAGCTGATTTACAGTGTTGTGTTAGTTTCAGGTATATAGCAGAGTGATTCAGTAGTCCAGTCTGCTTTCTTAAATGGCAAAGAAAGAAAATTACAGCTAGTGAAGAAATTGCACATCTTCAGTAGACGACCTTGGGCTATTCCCTACCCATTAGGATGGCTACTGTTAAAACCCCCCCCAAAAAAGGTGTTGGCAAGGATATGGAGAAATTGGAGCCCTTGTGTACTACTGCGGGAATGTAAATGTTATATTCAGCCTGAAAAAGGAAGGAAGTTCTAATGCACTACAGCGTGGGTGAACCCTGAGGACATTATGCTAAGTGAAATAAATTAGTCACAAAAACAAATACTGTTATGGGATTAGTTAAATTCATAGAGACAGGAAATAGAAGGCTGGTTGACAAGGGCTAATAAGAGAGATGGGGAGTTGTTGCTTAATGGGTATAGAGTTTCAGTTTTGCAAGTTGAAAAGAGTTCTGGAGATTAGTTGCCCAGTGTGAATGTACTTAACACTCCTGAGCTCTGCACTCAGAGATGGTTAAGATGGTAAATTGTATCTTATGTGTGTTTTAACACAGTATTTTTGAATTTTTAAACATTTTTAACAATTAAAAAAACCCGGTACTATGGGATGATAGAGTGTGTTGCCCACAAAATACTATCCGGCACAGAGGAAGGTGGAAAACAACCGTGGAGAACTGGGAAGCTGCAGGCTACTGCTCAAACCACCGCCTTCTCCTTCTCCTCCTTCATCTTCATCATCTTCATCACAGTCTATGTACATTTGTCACCAAGCCTGTGATCAGCAAAATCTTGCTGATTTTTCCCTTTCTTTGCTGCCTTTACTGCCTTCATCCCTTCACACAATCTGCATCCTAACTCATCGGCCTGACTCTAGTTTTCCCTTGCCTCCTGTCCTTGTGTCACTTACATTCAGGTATTTCCACCAGACCTCTTTGTCCATGTCCCAAGCCTTCCCAATAAAAATAATAGTTACTCCTTAATTACTGCATCATGTCTGACCTCAATACTCTTTAGCACTAAGCTGCCACCCTTCCAGCAAATCTCGTTCTCTGTTGCTTTCTTACACAAGTTTTTTACCTCTAGTCCAATCAGGTTCTCCGTCAGGCTCCCCTCTGTGCCTCATACTGAAGCTCTTCATTTTGAAATACAGCAGAGTCCCGATTTTATCTATTCAGGAGCAACCTGGAAGGCCCATAAACTGTACTTTCCTGTCATCCATCTGAGCCCTGCACACTGGGGTAGAGACATGAGTCACTAAGCTATAGAAAAGATCCCACCATTGTCTGCATCTCATCATGGCCCCATGGCCCTCTGTTTGTCACGGCAGAGCCAAGAACTCTTTGTGTTTGCCTGTGGCTTATGGGAGAAATGAAATACCATCATGGTATTGGTGAAATTAGGAGTTCACAAAAATCAAGGACCTATCAGACCTTCTTTCCATTCTTCACAATTCTCCCCTCCTTCAAGAATGTTTCCCTGGTTCTTCTGAGGCTTGGGGTTCCTGCCCTTTCTCTGTTCAGATGGCAGGAGAAGACACTCTGATCTGTGAACACTTAGCACAGGTTTATAAGCCATCTGATGTTGTTCCTTAATTCATATGTATGAATATCTGATTAGACTGTAGATGTTTTAAAAATCAGGAACTGTGTCCTCTGTGTCTCTTGCTTTTACAACATCACCAAGTACAAAGCATCACCAAGCCTCTGGACACATTGTCGATGCTCAATAAATACCTTGGCTTGTTAATCTGGAAGCAGAACCCTAGTGTCTCAAAAGAGACAAGGAAAGAAGATGTCCTGTGTTGATCTTCCTAGAAAATTGGGGTCTCCAATGAGACCGTGAGCCTGCTCCATTCTCCTTACTGCCATAGACTTCCCCAGGATTTCTCTTTCCAACCTTGGGAAATGACCTGCGTGGGCTAGGAAATGCAGTCATTCTAGAATTCTTGTATGAACACTGAATCCTGAAGGTGCAATTCCGAGAAAGGTACTTCACTTTTTCTTATTATAGTTTCCTCGTCTCATAGTGGGCCTGAGGGAGGTTCCCTGGAAGCCCAGGGCTCCGTAAAGGTTAACTAGCCCACGAAATCCCATCTACCTGCCAATGCAAAGTGTTGCATTATTGCCCGGCTCTTCTGGATGCTACAGAAATCAGTTCTCCTGGTGCTGCTCACACTCATGGAGCTTGTGGCAACTGTGAGGAAAGGATATCTGACAAATAGACAACTGATTCTCCAGCAGCCTAGAGAAACTTTGTGAGTGTTGTCCTACAGTCCTCAGGAGTGATGACTAATCAGGCAGGAACCTGTCACGTAAGCCCACACCCTGGCAGGGCTCTCCTTGATGGCTTCCAATGCCTTGGAGGCCTTCCTGAACCTTTGGGGTTGGCTTCTATTGAAAACAGAGAGAGGAATGGAAAACCATCGAAAAACACTCCGTCCAGCTCTGGCACAATAGCCCTTTGTCTTGTGTATTCTCTGTGCAAGAATCTGGCAGTTATTTTCCCAGCCAACTTGTTTGAGCAATAGTGTTGCAGGGTGAAATGCAGAGATGTAATTAGAATATCAAGGCTAATGAAACTGATAGTTTCAAATTAAGCTCATATACAACTGCAGCACCAGAAAACTGCCTTCCCTTTTCTGCTGTCTCAGGGAAACATGCCAGATGTATGGGGAAAAAAATTAGCTGTCTTTTCAAAGGGTTCAAATGGGAACAGGCCTGGTCGCATGGAACACCCTTCTTGATTTCGAAATGACCCAAATGAAGCTTTTATCGCCCAAGGGCAACCTCTCAGAGGTGGAAGATCACCCCCAATGCAAAGCAGTAGAATCTAGCTGGCGGCCTACAGATGGGGAAGATGTGGGCCCCTTTTCCTTCTCCTTCTTTGCCTCCTCCAACCACCCTCTTCCCTCTGTAGCAGATGCATCACTAAGGAAACCATGCTTCTGTTGAGCAGTGACAGCTTGAAAGAGAAAGGAGTGGGTTCAGCTTGCAGTTTGAAATCAGAAGTATGATTTGGGGGAAATATTCCAAAATAGCCTCTGACTTGAAGAGATTGCCAGGTGGCTAGAATAATATGCGAGGTGGTAGTTACAAATGACGTAACTGCGGTCCTGGTTTGAAACAATTCTCACAAAGTCTCTTAAATTCATGAGCGATTCAGGGTCTGGTCAGTGGGTAAAATCCCCAGGTGAGACGAATTTGCTCTGTAAACTTTGGCAGCAAATTGAAGTGTGCCAGGTAAGCCAATTATCCGGTGCCAGGAGCAGTGCCAAACGAAGCCCCAGATGTCTTTTATGACAACTTTTATCACGTACCACTTTGTCCTCACCCGTGTTGAACCACCACGCACAGGCTGTTGAGTTCAGCTGTCTGCTGAAAAATTATACTAACCATATGCTTCCGCAAAAGGAATACAATACACAGCTTATTTGGTATCTGCAAAGCTAGGCAATGTAGGAGGCACCAAGCTTGCTTGGTCACCAACCATGGAGACAAATGGAGATGCTTCCAGGGGACCTTACACCAAACACAACTCAGTTTAGAATCAGATGACATTCGAAATAATAAGACATTAACATGAATCTTAGAGTTGAAGGCTACTGAGTGTGTCACATCAGACCTTCCCCTGCTATTGGTAGCATTGCTAGCATCAGACAGAAAGGCCTAACTCTACTTCTTCCACCTGTTTTCTGGTCTGATCCCTGGTCCTCTGCAGTGGAGAGGGGGACATGGAAGAAAGGGCAGGGATCTGGGACAGCAGACAACAGTCCAGTTTCTCTCAGCCTAGCCCCTGCTGTGTCCCTAGTCAGTGGTCAGTCCACAGTGGGGGCTGGTCCACAGAAATGGATCATCATGGAACCACGACCTGGGGCGGGGCTCAATAAGAAGGGGACTATTTGTTGGTGGCTTGGGTTTGCCAATCCTATGTCTTGGTAGATCTCTTTCTGCAACGTAGTTACTTGATTTGTAAAAGTTAATTCTTTCATAGCGGGGATATTTCTCTTGCTTCTTGGTATTCTCTCTGCTACATGTACTACAGAGGTCAATCAATATTTCCTGAAAAAAAAAAGACAAATGAAGAAGGGCAGTTTAGGATGTGTCATATGGCTGTGGAAAAGAATGAGGAAAATGAGGTAAAATCATTTTGAAAAGTTAATAGGTAGTAAACAAAGAAGTTGGGTTCATGATAAACCACATGCCATTGCTGGTCTAGTGTGCCAGAGAAATCCATGTGTCCAAAGAACATTTATTTGGTTGATGCAGCCAAACAGCCAGAAGTTCATCTGAGACATCAGTTTGACCAGGTATATGATTCCAGCGACCGAGTAGTCTGGTTGATCTTGTTGTCTCTTTCACGGTCATGTTCACTGTGCCTTGCTGGTGACCCAGCATTCCTGTCAGGAGCTAGAAGGAAAGAAAAAGACAGAAAAGGCTCTCCATGGTGTAGTTAAGAGAAGACTGGCTGAGAGCCAGCAGACCACTTTCTACAACAAGATCCAACTTCATATCGCCTTTAGGAACCAAGTTCCATTTCACCAAGTTGGCCTTCACACGAGATGGTTTAAGAAAGTCCGCTTCTCCTCAGAGGGGGTAGAGAGATGTGGGGCATGAGGCAGGTGGCAGGAAGAGCCATCAGGTTCTAGAGATGCACACTGCTCCGTGGATGGGCCCCGTCCCTGGCCGTGGTTCCATGATGCTCCATTCCTGTGGACCAGCCCCCACTGTGGACTGACCACTGACTAGGGACACAGCAGGGGCTAGGCTGAGAGAAACTGGACTGTTGTCTGCTGTCCCAGATCCCTGCCCTTTCTTCCATGTCCCCCTCTCCACTGCAGGGGACCAGGAATCAGACCAGAAAACAGGTGGAAGAAATAGAGTTAGGCTTTTCTGTCCAGTGCTAGAGATGCCACAAGTAGCAGTAGTATGGGACCAGCAACTCCTGGCTCCACGTGTTACTCTGCAGTGTAGCAGTGTCAGCCCAGTTTCACCAGCATTTGAGTGTGGCATCATGAGTGCCTGTTTAGAGAGAACAACATTGCTCCAACCCCAGCAGCAGCTCAGCAGAGAGTGTAGACTTATAGATTCCAACCCCAGGTCAAGATCATCCTCCTGCTCTCCAGGGAAGCTCTCCCTCTCCCTGTGTACCCCCAGCCCTTCCAGCACCTTTGGGACCTTTTTTCTCTTTCCATCCCTTTTATATGAAGCATCCAGAGTAGTTTCTGTCTTCCTTTGTAGATACCAATTGATACACTTCCAACAGCAGGTGCGAAGGGCAGGGGAGCCACAGCCGGTCTCATCTAGAAGGTGGGGGAGGAAAGGAGAGCCCAACAGAGGATCTCACTTTACAAAGCTGAACTCCATCTTGAAAATCCTGTGATTTGACAAGCCGCCCTTCAGCTTGTATTCATGGTGGATGTTAGGATGTGCCACCTCATCTCCCAAGGAATGAGGGACCTGGACCCCCCGACCCCAACTCTGGAATCTACCAAAAGACTATCCCCGAACTGTTGGCCCTTTTCACAATTGCTTTGGCTGAAGAAAACTGCCTACGCCAAGGTCATACATCCTTGCAGAGGCAGTCCGCACTCAGTGAGGGATGGGCAGGGGTGGGCAGAGGCTCCGATTATGAAGGGCCATCCCAGATCCACAGCATCCTGTGGAGTCAGCTGAGGCCTTCGCTGGGGCTCTATGGCTTCTCAACATCCCCCTCTCCCAGGCTGCTTCTCTCTCTTCTCTCCCATGGAAGTTTATCCCGGGAGTTCTCTCTTATGTCCTTCATGTTAACCTCTGCCTCAGAGTCTGCTGCCCAAGATCCTTATATTAGTCTGCTAGAGCTGCTGTAAGGGAACACCACAGCCGAGTGCCTTAAAACACAGAAATGTATTGTCTCACGGTTCCGGAAACTGGATTCCAGAATCAAGGTGTTGGCAGGCTTGATTCCTCCTCAGGGCTGTGAGAGAGGCATGTGGTCCAGGCTTCTCTCCTTGGCTTGTCGATGACCATTTCATGTTCATGTGACATTTCTCCCTGTGTGTGGGGGGGTGTCTGTCTCCAAGTTTCCCCTTTTCACAAGGACACCTGTCATGTTGGAGAAGGGCCCACCCTAATGTCCTCATTTTCACTTGATTACTTCTGCAAAGACCCCATCTCCAAATAAGGTCACACCTGGGGGGTGATAAGGACTTGAACATGCAGCTAGAGGAGGAGACACAATTTAGCACCCAGCAGGACCCAACCTGCAACCACATTCAATTATGTTTTCAACCAGGAGGTCCATGGACACGGACGTGACGGCTTTCTGAGCCCATTCTAGGGTTCAAGTCCAGTCATATCAAGTTGCCTTTCTTAAAGGATCCGCCCACTCAGAAAGGTGGCAGGAAGAGATGCTCGGCCAGGTCACGAACGGGTTCTCCAACACAGGTTAGCAAGATTTAAATCAGCAAGGATGGATTCTAGTTCCCAGCCCGGAGGGAGACCTGAAATGGGGAGTCTGTGGGGGGATCTGCATCTGCAAGGAAGGGATTCGTGACAAGTAGCTGGCTGATCAGAAATGTGGTCGATGGAGTTCCCGTCGTGGCACAGTGGTTAACGAATCCGACTAGGAACCATGAGGTTGCGGGTTCGATCCCTGGCCTTGCTCAGTGGGTTAAGGATCCGGCGTTGCCGTGAGCTGTGGTGTAAGTCGCAGACGCGGCTCGGATCCCGCGTTGCTGTGGCTGTGGCGAAGGCCGGTGACTACAGCTCCGATTAGACCCCTAGCCTGGGAACCTCCATATGCCGCGGGTGCAGCCCTAAAATGACAAAAGGCAAAAAAAAAAAAAAAAAGAAAAAGAAAAAGAAATGTGGTCGAGAGGCTAGCCTCCGGAAGGGTGTCTGGGAATCTGACATAATTCGCTTTTTATGTCCTTTGTTTTCAAAATAAATAACAGTATGACAGTGGGTAGCAGTGGTAGGAGGGAGATGCAAGCAAACCGAGGATGGCTTTTTCACTAGAGAAAGATGGAGTTTTTCAAATTAATTTACTGGTGGCGTTACACTGGCATCACCGAGGTTTTTCTCCATGCATGTATTGCTTTCGTTTTAAGCTGCAAAGGCCAAGACGCATTATTTCGGGGGCACTGCAGCAGTAAAACGCTTTCAGTGTTACCATTCTGTTCTTGGGGATGGGGATCAGGAAATGCGAGTTAGAGAAATTCCTATCTAAATGCTACAGAGCAGCTCAAAGCCAGCCAGCCTGTTGGACTTCAAGGATATTCTTATTGAAGTTGGTGTTACCATCCGTATCTGGAGCCATCAAAACCATGTTTGGATGGGGCCTGTGAAGGGGCGCACACAGGCAGGGTTACAGTTTGGCCCCGGGCCCTGATTCCCAAGAGCGCTCCCCTCAAAACCATCCAAAAGCAGTGGAGGTCTGAGAATCAAGTGCAAATGCGCTCATGTGCCAAGAAAACCTAAGACGGCTATTTTCACAGCATATTGGGGCTTGGCAGGATTCCAGAAACCATCAGCAAAGTAGCCTGTCCTGATACTTCAAAGGAGGAACTCTCACTGATAAATCCTGTCCCACACTTTCCACAGCACACACTTAATCTTGAGGTATATAATACCGCAACCGTGAGTCACCGGCTGGAGCCTTAGGCCTCTCCACAGGACGGGGAAGAAGAAAAAAGCCTCCCACATCTGTTGTCTGGGGCAATTCCCCTCACTGCTCAGAATGGCCCTAAAACAGAGTAATAAAAACTGTCACAAGGCGGGTGAGTTATGGCCGGGTTTACCTGTGCAGAGCCCCTCACAGAACCGTAACGAACTCAGCCCGCCATTTTTCGTTATCCTGTTTTATCACGTTCTGATAAAACCCATCAGACAGGGGCTAGCCAACCAGCTTTATTTCCCAGATTAAGCTCAGAGATCTCTGGAGACCTTTCAGCTAGGAGACAAGCTGAGAGATTTTCTTTAACCCACACGCACTCAACCCCTTTCTTGGGAGGTCCAAGACTTGGAGACCCTCAGTACTCTGAACAGTATTCGGTATAAATTAAAATGCAGCCAATAGTCACGAGAAGACCCAAGATAAATAGTAGCGAGCCTAGGTGTTGAGGAAGAGAAGAAAGCAACAAGGGGATGCCAAGGTCAAGGGTGAAGGCCTCTGCTTCTTCCTTAGGGGTGAAAAGAATAAAACTAATTTCTTCGCGACAAATCTCTAACTGTCTGGAACACTCATGGACTGCTTGGCTGTTGGGTCAGGCCGTAGACTGTTTCGCATCCGGCCATTTAGCAGTGGTCCATGGATGGAGAGTGGAAATTGTCTAAATCTTTTCTTCTTTTCTCAAATCTTTTCTTGAGTAGGACAAGCAAGCCAACGCATTGAGTGAGTGCATAATAAGCGGGAGGCGGCTTGTAGGAGATGTTTGTTTTAGGTGTTCGCATGTGGCCAGGTAGATATTGGAGTGTGTTTTGGGGCATGGAGACACTTCCCCATCCGACCCCACCGCACTGTCTTCCTGAGGCGATTGTTAGGCACACCTCCTGAGGGTCCGCACTTTCCTGGCGACCCACACATACCACGGTGCATTCCAAAGGCGCATCCCACATTCACTGAATTCTAATTTTCCATTCACTCAAGTGTTGCCTTCTCTGTGCTGGGGTCCCCAGGGCAGTCAGAGGGGACCCTGGCAGGTGGCCCAGAACAGGCTTCACCACCACATCCGCCAGCGAAGGACAGGAGGAGCCGCCAGGTTGCCTCTTTATAGGTGCCAGTAAAACCCTGCCTGTGCCATCCCTCGGCCTCTCCAGAGCTTTAGTCAACAAGGCTGGTTCAGAAGCGGTGGCCAGCGGTGCAGCCTTTCACTGGGAACAGCCACCTTTTTTACCACCAAGGAAATAAACCCTCTCAGGTTTTTATGGGGGGCCCTCAATAAATCTGATGCCACGCGCCTTAGCCCCCTTGCTTGAAGAAAGCGAAACTTGGGGAGCGTGACGTTGCTTTGCCAAGGCAAGGAGCCAATGCGGAGGGGTCCAAACCGCAGGCAGGGGTCTCCTCACACCCCTCCAGACCCCAGGACCCTGCCGCCCGTTGGGGCAGAGGGGTGGAGGGGGGCTGTGACGAAGACACCCAGGAGGAAAGGGGCCTTGAGGCAGGGGCTTGCCGGGAGTTCCTGAGTCCTGGGTGAGGAGACCCAGACCCACAGTGTACACTGCCGCTCCCCCTGCCCAACCCCCTTGGGGAGGAAAAGAAAACCACGGAGAAAGTTTCTAGCCCTGGGGCCTTTTCCAGAACATTCTCCGACTTCAGGGGGTGTTGACGGTAAGCCTGGAGGAGCATGAAGACCACCTAACTGAAGTCTTCTAACTCTGTCACTTACTACCTTCTAGAACTTGAGCAAATGACTTCTTTGAGCTTCGTTCCTCATCAAGTTCTTAGAACGACTAAATAAAACGGGATATAATATTAACAGGTAATGTTTATTAAACATTCCCTGAAGGCCAGGCACAGGGCTAAGCAAATAAATAGCCCAGTATTTGGATGAGGAACTAAGCCCGGAGACTACGCAGCTTGCCCCAGGCCACGCAGAGCAGATACCCCGCACATGGTTAGTTATTTTGCTTGTCAGTTTAGAACCACAAGAATCTCAGCTACGTCTGTAATATGTGAAATGTTTTTTAAAACTCCATGTTTTGGGTTGTTGGATGGCAGAATACAGAACATATGCAAAGGCTCACCCATTGCTATGTGATGAAGTTGGGAGGTTGGTTAAGCTGGTAGGAGGATTTTCTTGCTCTTGTTGTTTGATCTTTGCTTGTTTGTGGCCACAGCCTTCACAGGCACCTGCAGGCCAAGGTGACTTCCTCTCCTAACGACTGGGTCACAGCCCTGAGGCTGAGCAAGTCGGAGGTATGACTAGGACATGGAGAGGTGGAGTGTAGACACTTAGGGGGCTGAGGACAGATCTGGGACAAATTCCCTTATAGAAAAAGCAGATTTTGGTTTTCTAAACGGAAGGTTGGCAAGAGTCCCAGGCCCACTGCCCCAAATGGAAGGGGTAACTCTTCAAGCCAGTGACGTTTCCTTCTCCACACTGGTTCTGGGGGAGGCAAGCCGACCAGAGCGGGCAGGGAATCTCTGGTCCTAGATCCCAGGACAGCCTCCCTCCCATCTCTCTGAAATGAGGGGTTGTAGGACCACACAAAGTAAAGAGGTGGTGACCCCGAGGTTTCTTTCTGTGCCAGCATCCTGAGATTCTTAATCGTGTTGAAGAAGCTACTTGGAACCTACTCTAGGTAAAATCACCAGAACCCAAAACAATGCTTGCTCTGGGCCGAGCATAGTATTACTGACCTTTTAAAGCTTGCATTTTCTCTGTCTTTCCATAGTGGCTTGAAGAGAAAGCAGTTCAAGATACCTCCATGTAATAGATATGTATGGATATATAACTGAATCACTTTGCTGTACACCTGAAACTAACACAACATTGTAAATCAACTATATAGATTGATTTAATTTTAAAGTTAAGCTGTTTAAAAAAGTTTACAAATTTAAATTTTAAAAAATTTTAAAAAATACTTTTTTTAAATCCCTACATTGTTCTTCTTTCTCTCTCCCTCTCCTCCTCCTCCATCTCTTTCACCATCATTATCATTTACAGATAGCGCCTTACACGAGCCACTGACCCTGAGTAATGGGAAGTAAGCTACCGAACCTCAAGCCCCTCACATGGGTACTGAGGCTGCAGAATCCTCAGCCACCCACAGACCCCTGTCCCACACCACTCCATCCCACCTACAGCCCCAACTAAGGGGTCTTGAAGCATGAGACTGCTTGTTCATCCCATGTGACCCTGCCTCCCGGACCACGGGTGTAGAAACCTGACCTGCTCAGCCAGTGTCTGAGTTGATGCAACGCAAGCATGATATCCAGCAAAGACAATGGGGATTAAGGGAACCACTGGGGTTCTCTCTCCTGAAGAGTCTAAATGAGAATTGGAGAGAGAAAGAAAGAGATTCATGTGTTGGGAGGTAGGAAGGAAACGGAAGCTGAGAGGCTCAGCAGAGAACTAGAGAAAGCACCCACAGCAGAAGCTAAGAGAAGCCCGGGATACTAGAAAGCAGAGACCAAGTAACATGTGGAAGACAGGGGAGCTGCTTGGTTGTGGAGCAGCTTGAACAGCAAAAAAATGAGGTAACCCAGTTCCTAGAGATGCTTTTGATCCTGCATAACCTCCCAGTTCCTGCCGTACATTCCATTCTCCGTGAGACTTGGCTCTTTGTCATTCCCAGGAGGGATGGTGCAGGTTTCTGCCTACGTCTATCCATCAGTGAGTCTTCATTTCTTCACTGGAACCTGAGTCAGTCTCTCTTTCTTATCATCAAAAATGCCTTTTAAATCTAAAATGCCCTATGGACTTGCTGAACAATGATTTCCTGATCACAGCTCCACTGACATTGATGCTTCTGTTCTAGAACGTGTCAGGGCTCATCTTCCATTTTTACCAAACTGACCACTTTCCTGTTTTTAAAATGCTCTAAACTTTGAATTTCCATAACTCCCTTATGCCCTTTTTTATATACCTCTCGCACTCTCTCTAGCCACCCAAAGCGAAAAGCTCTGACGCTGTTACTTCAGTGACCAACTGACATTTGTCCTTTTCGAAAGTAACCTCACCAGGTACCTTTCCAAGTGATTTCTTTTGAACCTTGCCATGGCCTTATGAGGGAATAGGAATACAAATATTTCCTCTTTGCAGAGTGCTGTTCGATCTAAAGACCACTTTCAGTACCTCACAGGATGAGATTCCGTTGAACAATGCTGTGAGGTCTTTTCCTCATTTTACAAATAAGGACAGCAAAGAACCCATCCAAGTTCATATAATTAAGAATGGTTTATACAGGGAATTGTGGCCCCCGTTTCAGTGTGAAAATGCTTGGTGGTCTTTTTTCCACCACAGACAAACAGGAGCTACTCTTAGATGGGCTCCTAAGACATTGAAATGTGTAGTTTCTTGTCCCATTTATTAGGTCAAAGGTCCTTGAGTTTACTGTATACCAGTCCACGTGGTCTGGCTGCCACTGATCAGCCACACTCAAAGGATGGCTGTTTAACAAGGAAACTCGCCTTTGTTCTTCCACAGGTGCACAAATAATCCATTGATAATATTAACTTAGCCCATAGACCTGTTTCTTCCTGGTCAGTCAATTTGATATTTGTGTATCCTATAACCCAGGCTGCCTGAGACAAAAGCCTTGCTCTGTTAGTGAGTCAAAGCAGCTTGCTCTAAATACATCGTGCCATTTCAGCTTGTGGGATAGACTCTCGAGATCATTTGGGTTTAAGAGAGAGAGACTCAAAATACAGATTGTTCATTTTCATCTATAGTAGATGTGTTTGGCTCTAACGGTAGCACATGAAGCTTGTTGTTTTATCATTCCTTAAATAAGACCTTGACATTCAGTACCTCTTCTTCCTGTCATTTGAAAGCCAAGAGAGTTTAAATTGTGTTTGCCTCAGTAGCTGTTCTTCCCAGGCACGCAGATGGCTGATGCGGTTTATAATGGCAACTGTGGTGATTAGAGCAGCATCGCACATGTAATCAAGCACACACTATATGAAACAGCACGAGCTGGGTTTGGGGGGGGGGGTTCTTCATGGTGTCTGAACCACTGCACAGAGAGGCATTGAGATAAAAGTTAGCAAATCCTTGACACGTGGGCTCCACACTATCAATCAAGGCTTTCTTGCTGATACCAGCCATAGCCTTATGTTCTTCAGAACATGGTATTCTAGGACCTCCTTACCGGTAGATCAGACCTGATTACAAGATGAACCCTCCTTGCCATTTAAAATTTAGATGATCCTTACCAAACAAGACTGCCCAGCATTGATCTTGGTCCCACAACAATTAAGTCCAGCTACCTGGTCCCACTGTAATTTGACACCATGGCTGGTGCTATGAAGGAGATGGCTCAAACTGTGTCCGGCACCCTACATTATAAAAGTACCCTGTAACACTTACTGCCCTGTTTATATTGGGAACCCCATTTAGAGTTATTCAAGGGCTACACTCCAGTAACATGGGACTGTGATTCCCAGCCCATCATGCAGTTTCACACCTCCGAGCCTTTACACACCCTGTTCCCTCTGCTTGGAATGTCCTTTCTCTTGCCAGTGACTTATAAACTCCCTGATCCTTTAGGACTTCAAGATTTAGATATTATCATCGAACCGTAACTCACCTCGAGTTAAAACCCCTAGAGAAACTTGTGTACCAGGAAACAAATACAGATGTTCGTAGCAGTGGGTAAATAACCCAGGGAAATGGGTAAATTGTGGTGTAGTCATACAACGAGATGCTGCCATCAGCTGGAGATGTACTTAACATTAATGGTGCTTCTGAACAATGTAGAATGAAAGAGGCAAAGACACAAAATGATATATGAGTCCATGATTTTCTTAAAGTTGCAAAGGAGGCAAAACAACCATAGCATTTAGGGATATATAGGTGGTCAGTCAAACTGTAAAGAAAAGGAGCAAACTGCGCTCCTCTGAGAGAGGAGAGATTGTAGGGGTTGGGGGAGGGCTAATGTGAGGGCTTCTGGGATGCAGAGGGTACTCCATTCCTTGAAAAAGACCGTGGTGATTTTGTTATACTATACGTTTATATTGTATGTACTTTTCTGTGTGGGTGCTATACTGAATGATTTTTAAAGAAGTACAAGAAAAAATGAGTACAGAAACTGTCCAGAGAGAAATTCACGGTTAGGGATGTCATCAAAATGCAGACATCATCTTCCTAATTAGAGTCCCTTTTAACAGACAGAAGAACCCCATGTGGTCCTTTACTGGTCAGGAAGCCCCCAGCACCAGTGTAAAACCTGCTGCCTTAGTAGAAGGGTGAAAAGATACACACCCTTCCTCTGGTATAGCGTGACTGCTGTAGCATAGAATAGACGTTTGTGGAAAGTAAATTGACCCTGTATTTTGAGGGCCCTAAATTCTTGCTTTGTCTTTTCTGCCTGGAGCAGAGCTTCAGAGAGATGGTTCACGGTGTTCATATTCTCCCTCCTGGGTCATCTCATCCACAGAGGCCACTTTTCAAGCTGTTTCTGGAAGCAAGCCAGCCTTAGCTGACATTGTGATGCACACAATTTTGTATATTTTTTTTTAATTAGGAAGAATTCATAACCTTCCTTGAGGTTGGGAGGCAGAGAGGTGCATGAAAGGTAAAATCGCATCCTGTCTCCTCCAGTGTCCCCCGAGGCTGCAACAGGACATGGTCTCCTCCTTCAGTTCCTGCCCTAAACTGGTGCAAGCGGTCGCTCTGTATGTTAAACAGCTGCCGGGTCTTCTGCAGGCAGCTGCTTCCAGAGGCTGTGTGAAATGAGCCTGGCTCCTCCCGTGCCTCAGCGCCTCGGTTCTCAGGCTCATGCTATGCTCCAGTGTACAGGTAGAAATTACATGTGCGGAGCTCAAGATTCTCTTTCCACCTCTTCTTCTTTTGTAAACACCAGAGAGCAGCATTTTATGGGGAAGTGCAGGTTCTCAGAGGCAGGAGTGGGAGGGATAATTTAATCAGCTGAGTGACCTGAAATTTTGCCCATGAACCAAAGAAAAGGAAGCACAGCAGGTAGCAGGGGAGACGCAAGGCAGTGCCAGGATGATGCTGAAAACTCGAAAAATCTAACCACACAGAGTGCATCTTCACACTGGCTGTGGTTGACAGGGTGCCAAGTATAAAGGGTGGCATGCTGAAAGTAGGCGGTGGGGGGTGCGCTTTTTGTTTGGTTTTATTCTGAAAGAATCTGCTTAAGTTGTTGGACGTTGTACTGTTCAATTGAGGAAGAAGGATTTTGTAAAAAGAGAAAGGAATCTGCTGGGAAAACCAAGAGAGGCAGGGATATACAGAGACAGAGATCCAAAGAGACACAGAACACATAGAAAAACAGAGATGGAAAGAAGGGCTGGAAGCAGAGACAGAGACAGGAACTTTCCTTAGCTGGTTCATTTTTCTGAGTTAGGATGTCGAAACAGAACTTTTTGCACCTCTCCAGATTAGCGGTGCGCTTAAACGCACTTAATTACTGTGATGGATTGCATACTTGCCACCAATAGCCTTGTTCCCACTCGCTCTACTAATGGGTGGTAACTATGGCCCTTAAAAAAGGAAGTAGGTTTGATGTGGATTTCTGCTCACCTGTGTTAATGATACGCCAAGAGATGGATTAGCTGCTATCTGACTGTGACTCACTACACTGGCCTGGCCTGGCCCTGTCCAGCTGGATAGAGGGCACTGCCCCAACTGTATGCAAACCCAGGCTTTTATCATTCAAAGAAACGCGTCCAGTAAAGGAGAGCATTTCTAGCAGGAGCAGAGCTCTGCTTATGGTTTGGTGGGCAGTTGCATCCTAAGGGATGCTTCTAGGCCATGAGCGGGCTTCAGCTGGACGTAACGAAACAGCTTTCCAGGGAAAAGGGCTGAGGAGGAGGGGAATTAATGAGCTCCAAGCGGCACAAAGGTTCCAGCATAACCAACCAACTGATGGTCACATGGATGGTACCGCAGGGCTGGGCTGGGCTGGGCTGTCCAACCCAACCCAGAGCTTCCCTCCCCAGCTAGGATTAAAGGTTAATTTGGTGTCAAAACGGCATTAGAAACAAAGCCCTTTGTGGTACAAGGGAGAGAAATCAGTGAACTTCACAGAGAAAAGGTCACGATGCAGATGCTCCTTCCTACACAGTTGGCCGAGTGGGTAGATTTCAAGGGCTGCCCGTTAGATCGTCTGACCTAGACTGAGGGAAGTCTGAGTCTGGGCCGCTTGGGAGGAAAATTGATGGAAATATCTGCCTGATGCCTGGAGAAGCCATTTGTTTTGATTACAGCTGCTGCTATTTTCCTTAAGGTTAGAGCCCACGGGACTGTGAAAAAGCAGTGCTCTGAACCAGAGAAAGTTTTCTCTGCCAGCACCTGGGAAGCCCTGAGCTTTGGGCCCCCACCTGCCACGGTGGGCACTCGGCGCTCAGGGAAAGGAGAACTACAGTCACTGTCCCATCTCAGGTCTTTAACATCTAGAGCAGATCCTTTTAATATCGCCCCCTCTTTTACACAAAATTATTTTCATCAAAATCTTAAAATGCAGTAAAAAAAAATGACTAACATGGCCAGAAGAGGCTGGGAAATTTTCACAGACAGTGAAAAATCTCTTTTATTATACTCTGTATAATCTTGCCAGTAAAGAGGAAAAAAATGGGAGATCCCATCATGGCACAGCGGAAGCAAATCCAACTAGGAAACATGAGGTTGCAGATTTGATCCCTGGCCTCGCTCAGTGGATTAAGGATCTGGCATTGCTGTGAGCTGTGGTGTATTGTTTTATTTACTGGATGTTTTATTTACTGGATTTGTCACAGACTCGGCTCGGATCTGGTGTTGCTGTGGCTGTGGTATAGGCTGGCAGCTACAACTCCAATTAGACCCCTAACCTGGGAACGTCCATAAGCCGCGGGTGAGGCCCTAAAAAGACAAAAGACAAAATAAAATAAAATAAAATAAGAACCTAGTAATAAAAAAGAAGAAAAAAGTTTATTTTATGTATATAAAGGGAAAAACCACCATTTATCCAAAAGTTTTATATGTACCTTACAGTTTGGACTTTGATCCTTTCTTCACAATATACTGGTCATCTTACCTGATGTGAAGAATTATCTACTAACTTCTAAGTAAATTTTATTAAAATCCAAATGTCTACAAAAAAGTATAACTGTTAAGCGATACAGTGTGTTTGGTAATGTTTTATTTACTGGATTTGTTCCTTAGTTTTAAAGCAAATAGTTATAATTTTAAAAGCAGACTACATTTCCATTTTAAAGACATTGTTCACAGTCAGTAAAAGATTTCATGTGTGAACTAAAATTTGCACTTAAAATACTATGCCCTGCAGGTTTACAGGCTTTCGCTCTTTCAGATTTTAAACACAAATACACACTCAAAATGTCCACAGACAATGACCAAAATGAAGTAATTCAAATTGTTTCTTTATCTTTTGTAATCATTGCTTACTTCAAATCTAGTGTTTAAATGCAGGAATACCAAGGACGATGGGGCTGGAGAAACAAACTCTCGTGACAAGCTTAAACGATTCCAAACCATTATAAACTCATTCTGGAAGTAAAAGCATGCTGCTCATTCTCACATAACCAGGAATTTCCTGAATTAACTTCCGTAGAAAATGCAATGATTATTGAAGATAAAGTTTATTGTGATTTGAGACTTGCATGTAGCATGAAAACGCAGCAATAATCACAGCTATTGTTTAAAATTTAGATCACATTTTTTTTCCAGGGAAGGTATTTTATCAGGATATTGCTTAGAATCAGGGCGCATGGTGATCATGAAAAGCAAATCCCATTGTAATCAGTTTTATAATTGTTTTTTAAATTCTTCACACATTTGCACCCCCTGTTGCTGGCACTGGCCTGGAGCTCTCCCACATCCCTGCCTTTCCTATGCCTCTGACTGTTCTTCCGTGCCCATTGACCCCAGACCCAGGAATCCTCTCAACCAGGACAGGCCAGGGGAGCTCCAGTAATACCCAGTCAGAGTGCGAAAGAAGAAGGGTACTGGGCAGAAGTCACATTTATGGAGAACCCCTTTATCGAGAATTTTCTCTCATGATTCTTTCATTCTTCCCAATGACTCTTCACAAGAGGGGTTAAAATCCCAATATTTAGGAATGAGCAAAAGCAGACTACAAGAAGTTAAGTGGATTACCCATGGCCCACTTCTCCTAGGTGGCAGAATCTGGATTAAAACCCAGACAAAGCTGGAAACTAGGCTCCAGTTACCTCCTGGAGGCACTGGACATTTTGTGACATCCTTAGGAGATGGCACGGAACTCCCTGGCTGTGTACAGACACATAGGCATCATAGCCAATGTCCCACTGCTCTAATTACAGCAAACTCATCTCTCCTGGGCTCGTTTCTGAATTTAGGTAGATCACAACCTTGGACATCGTTGTACCCCTAACCCTATGCTGACAAAGGACTTCCATCCCACTCAAGGAGGTAGAGAAGGTTTCATCAGAGGGTTTCTGAACCTTGCTTGCTTTCTTACTTTCTCCCTTCCTTCCCTCCTTCCTCTTTTCCTTCTTTTTGATAACTTTTTAACCTACTTCCTTACCACTATCCGTATCTTGGGTGAAATTGCTAGCGCTCGCCCATTAAGTTCCAGGGAATTTGTCATTTGGGACCTTGCCTATTACACATAGCTCCAGAAGACTGATAAATCCTTTTTTTTCCTCTTTATGACTAAAGCCTGAGGGGAACATCTCATGTTTCTCTTCTTCCTGCTACATTAAAAAATGATAATCTAGCTTTCCATATGTCTAGAGTTTGGCTGAGGTCTGGTTTCTTGGTTAGTATTGATTAGCATTCATTTATAAACTGGTATAAGATTTACCCTACAGGGTGCATATTGCAGTTTTCAGAATCAGGCCCTGGAAAGCTTTGAATCCCATAATTGTGAGACTTGGTAAAACCTGTAATCACAGTCTCTCTTCTCTTCTGTCTTTCCCAGGAGGCTCTTTTGTCTCCATCTGTTGTCTTGCCTTTGAGCATGATCACAGGCGACAAATATAATGCTGGCCGTCTCAGAGCCTGCTGGGGGAAGGGCTCCTCCCCACTCACTAAGAGGGCGAGACGAAGAGCCTAGTGAGAGATAAGCTAGGCAGCTGAGGTGCACAGGGCCTTCCCCAAGCTTCCTCTTCTCTGGAACACATCCTTGAAAGCCTTCCTAGCAGCAGGGTAGGTGAGTGAGGAAGGCAGAGCAGCTGAATTCTTTCTCTCCTTCCATAGCTGACACAGGACAGGTGTCATGCCATTGTTTTCCCCTTTACCCATTGATTTACTCAAGGCACAGTGGAGGAGAATAGGCATCTTCAGAATGACAAAAATGTATCGGGAGTAAGGTCAGCTGCATACAATAGTAGCCCAAAAAAGTGACTTAATAATATACAAGTGTATTTTCTCCCACATAAAAGAAGTGGTTGAAGTGGGCACCCCACAGCTGTAATAGAAGTTCCACAGTCATCAGGGACCCAGACACTTTTTTTTTTTCTTTCTTCCCCATCAGACTTAGCACAGGGCTTAAATCTTCAAGGTCACCTCCTGATCCAAGATGGCTCTTGGAATGGCAGCCATCATCTCCGGTTTCTAAGAAAGAAAAGGTAGGGCAAAAAGGGGACCTCTCCCAGCATTTTTGAAGATTTCTAGAAACCCAACCAACAATGCCTCCAGAAGACTAGGAAATGTATCTATTTATCTAGGCGCATCACCACCCAGTATAAAATCAGAGCTCTGCTAATGAGGAAGAGGAGAGACTCAGTACTTAGTAGGCAGCCAGCAGTCTCTGCTACAAGCTAGGTGCTGGCCCCGAGCTGAGGAGAAAACCAGCATTAGGGATTCACGGTTTCCATATTTTCTGGTCATACTCCCTTCTCCCACCCTCACCCCCACCTTTTCCCAAATAAAATTGTACAAAAGTAAAGAACAATCATTTTTAACCATTTAAGGAAATTGAGGATACTTCTGATTTGGAGCCTCTAATTTCTCTAATGAAAATGACATGTGGCTCAGATTCAATTTGAATAAAGATTTGGGTGTTTTTACTACACACCCAAGGATATTTACATTAAAATTTTTTTTCTCTCCTGCCTTAAAGCTGACATGGTTCTTCTCATCTTCATCAAACAAAACAATTGTTTAAAAAAAAAAAAAAGGAAAATACCCTAAGCTGTCCATTTGCTCAAAGTAAGTTGAATGGAGAATGGTGTAAGAATTCCACTGCCTCCTTAGAACCATATTGGAACTTCTCTGTAATGCTGTTCTCTACAGCCATATCTGAGACCATGTTTTAGGTAAGCCTGTGTTTTAACAAGAATCTCCTGCTTTATCCAGTAATAAACCACTTTGGACAGGCTCCAAGACTCAAATGGTATGCATTGTGTTATGCATAATAGCACATCTCGTTTATGGAGGGCCCCAGTGTAGTTGTTCATACATTTTTACTTCTTTTTACTCTACTTCTTCATATGCGGACTTGATTGGCACACTTATGTCAACTGCTCTGTTTTTCTAGCTTTGTTGTGGTTGTGTGTTTGAATGGAAACTCCTCCCCCCGAAAGACAGGATCTGTGGAACCTATAGATTTTCCTCCTGGAATGTAAAACAAGAGCTTGGATTCAGTTGGCCAGCATTCACATTTGCTAAGAGGCTTTCCTCAAATGTCACTCACTAATTCAAAGAGTATTTCCTGAGCACCTCTTAGGCTCCAGGCTTTGTGCTTGTCCGTGACTACAATAGTGAATGAAACAGATGTGTACACCGCTGCCTGTGTGGTAGGTACCATCCACTGGCAGAGGCAGCAATGAGCAAATAGCTAATTACCCGCTGCGCTGAGTGAGGGAGGGAAAAAACAGGATGCTCTGATGGAGAACAGTGCAGTGGGGAGGGCTGCTACTGGGCAGAAGGGCAGAGGAGGACCTCTCGGAAGCGTGACATTTAAGCCAAGTCCTAAGAGATGAAGCTGGCCCACCATCCAAATGGGAGAGGGAGGCATGTGGGCAGCACAGCAGCTGTGAAGGTCCCGCGGAGTGCTTAGGCCACCTCCACCCACCTTCCCCCACCAGCCGTCAGAGGGCCAGTCCAGTCCTGCTACTAAAGCGGCTTCTCCGCCAGCAGGCACGCCTGGTATCCCTTGTCTGTGGCCTCCTTCAGCACTTCGTTGGTTCCCCATGACTTCCCACTTAACTATGTGCTGGGCTGTACTGTGCTCATATGGTCCCTGCGGTTAAACATGCCTCCCCAACACGTTTTGTGAACCCACTGAGGAGCGGACACGTGCCCCTTTACAGCACCCCCTGCCCCCCAACCCAGGCACTGGCGCAGAACTGATGCAGGCTGCATGGCAATGACCTGAAGGTGTTAGGCCTGGCCAAGCAGGTGAGCAGCCATGGCTAAGCTGCTTTTCTGTCTGCATCTGCTCACATTAGACAAGATGCAAATAGATGGGCCCCATCTCTCTCTGTTCTATTTAGCATTTATATGACACCTTTCAGCACAGTGGAATGAGTAAGTGGAACCAGAAGTGGCTATTCCGTGCGTTCATCCTCCAGCTCCGCCGCAGCCAGGCATCTGGTCCCCACCTGCCCCCCAACCCCTAGATCTCTCCTCCCCCAGGGGCTGCAGGCCCCGTGCGTCGCTTTCAGCAGCACCCTTTCCTCGGAGCCACTCACTGTTGAAAGAATGCATTGTCTGTGCTAAAGGGAGAGCGCGGGTAGCATGTTACAAATCTGAGCTGTTAAGTGATAAATGAGCAACGGAAAGCATCCTGACATCATCAAGGTGTTCCCAAACACGCGCCCTGCTCCACCTCCCCTACACGCAGGCGTGGGAAGGCAGACTGGCTCGTAAGGTGACCAGAGCCGGCTTAGGCATCATCCAATCAGATCATTCTGACCCATGGGGTTTTCCTAGATTCTGCCAGTTGGGAACACAGGCATTTTATAGTAACAGACTGCAAACTTATTAGAGGATAGGGGCTCTCTCCAGCTATATGATGATGGACTTGCCTTTTCACTGCTCATAATATTCCCAGAGTTTGAAGCGGTCACTTGGCGCTCCCCCTCTCCGCCAGTCCTCCCCCAAGCGCCCGGTACATGCACATCTGGATTTACCCCTCTTTTAGAACCCACACCACATCCTCCACATCCCCCCTGGCTCCACCTTACCCAGCACTGATGGAGAATCGGGGACAGGCAGTCAGATGGATGGTAGCGCAGCTTATGTGACATTTATGAGATGAAATTTGGCAGGGCCAGAAAGGGTGTCCCCTTAAGGTCCTTGAAAGAGCATCCTAACCCCTGGAATGCTGCAGGGGCAGGGGGAGGGCAAAGCCACCCTGTACTTTTACCTTCTAACGGCATAGAATTCTGAGTTTCTAGAGAAGAATTCAGGTGTTGGTCAGCAAAAGCAGTGAGGGAGCTGGATTCATTTCCTCGTGGCTCAATCACTACTAATTTACTTGTAGGGATCCCATGGCCATTGCCGTAGAAGAAGGTACATAATTCCACGCTAACATATTGTGACAAAATGGGTATAAATCCTGGTTCCATATCTTACTAGCTGCATTACCTTGGGCAAGTCATCTAGCATTGGTTTCCCTCCCGGGGGCAAATGCTGGCACCTGTCACATAAAATATGAAGAGGATCACATGATGGCAAAGTTTACACATTCAGCACGGTATCTTGCACGTGGTAAGCAGGTAGTAAATACATACTCTTTACTGCAGAACTGTTGAATATGTCAAACGCTGAATTACGTGTTTGATTTGGTTCTCTCATTTAATCTTACAACCACTCTCAGAGGTAAGTGTGGGACCTCAAGGCTTCCCCAAGGAAATAAAACTCAAAAAACCTCCGTCTGAGATAAGAATTGCCAGACCCTCATCAATCCCACCTGTCTTACTGTAATTACTGCAGTGTTCCTAAGGACCTCCCCACCCCAGCAGCTCGGCCTACTCCTTCCTGCCCCCTTCTAAGAAAGGTATGTGGCCCACTCCTCACCCCACCCCTATAGGGGCAACAGATGGCCCCAACCAACCAGCAAGTGTACCCAAAGACTCCATCCTTCCCCAACCAACCAGCAAGTGTGTCAGAAGACACTATTCTTCCCCAACCAATCAGCAGGTCAACAGGTAGATGGCAAGACCACCCCTAGTACTCCTTTGTCTTTGGGCTGCAAAAACAGACATGACCATGCACCAGGGTCTCCTCTCCCTGATTATCAGGAGATCGGCCTGCTGTGTTAACAGTGTCTCTTGCCTCAATAAGCTTGTCTATTCTGCGCCTTGGTTTAAATCCGGAAAATTCTTTTTCCACCCGCGTGCAGAGACCACAACCATAAGGCCTGTATTTATAATCACTATGCTGTTTTACTCACTTAGTTTCCCTATGAGAAATATTTTCATGTCAGTGGCTATTCCCATCTGTAATTTTCCCTTGAAAAATTGCTCCAGGATGGGTACTTCCTAAGGGGAAGCTTTCTCCATTAGCCAGACAGGAGAGGAAATGTTAAGGGCAAGCCTTGACCCACCGTTACCAAGAAATCAGCTGTGGAAATGAGTCATCTTTCTCTCGCCACTGGCCTGGACGTGGTGATTAATGGGGGCCCTTTAAGATTAATACACTTTCTTGTTCAAGTTTTGAAAATGAAAGTTCTTGGAAATGTGAACCCAGAGAACCAAGGGAAAAGAAGCAGGTAGAACAAGATTCTCCTTCTGGTGGCCCACATTCAAAAACTCAGTCCCTTTCTGCCCAGACGTCGAGAATCACCTAGCCTTGTCTCTGTCCCTTCGCTTTCCTTCTTGCCCTCCTTGCCTCCGAAAGGACTTTCATTCCAGCCGAAATGGTTATCACCGCTCCTCGGCACAAACGGTCTTCAAGCTCCCAAACGAGACAGTGGAACAATTGATTGCCCTGGCACAGGCCCACAGGAGAAGATAAGGGAGTAACGTGTGGGCCCAAACAACGATTGTTGCTGTGTTTTTTCAAAGCCTGGGTGTACAGGCTGTGCTGGCCTGAGTCCTTGAGATTCTAGGGAAAGAAAAGATAGCTCCAGTCTGATCAAGGCCAAGCTTCTCAGGGCTCGGTGCCATCCTGGCCACCTTAGACAAGCACACACCATCCCATCCTGAAATGGACTCTGAGACCCAGCCATCAAGAGCACTTTTGGTCCCATAGGTCACCACCAGAGGTAGGCCACCTGAGTGAATGACATTTATTGAGCATTTCCCACTGTGATAAAAGTGCTTCTCAGCTTTCTATATAAATATCAAAACAGAGGCATTTAAGAAGGGACTTTTGAAGATCCTTGGTAACCTAGAAGGTTAAGGATCAGGTGTCAATGCTGTGGCGGGAGTTTGCTCCCTGGCCTGGGAACTTCCACATGCTGTGGGCACAGCTGAAAAAGAGGAGGGACTATCTTTTTTTAAGTTATTTATAAGACTAAGGAAGCTGAAGCTGAGAGATGTGGAGAAGCTTACCTACCGTCACACAGCGGTACCAGGCAGGGCCAGTTTCTGAGTCCGGGCCTTGGACTCTAAACACACTGCTAGAGAATGAGGAGAAACAAAAAGGAAGCACAGAGAGCGAGGGCAAGGAAGCAAGCAGAAGAAGATGTGGTGTAAGACCTAACATTTAAGATTCCATATTGCATTCTCCCTTGACAACAGGGAGGCCCTCCAGTGGCAACCGCGGTCTTCCCCTCTGCTCGGGCCAACAAGGTCCTGTAGCTGAGCACTCCTCATCAGCAAGGAGCTCTGATTCTAAACACTCCAAAACTGCCACTGTCTTCACGTGAGAGGAACGATGGGCAAAGCTAGTCTCAGTTCTTCAAGCAAACAGGCATCCACAAGTGTGTTTTAAAGCTGGAGCAGCGTCTCCTGGGTAGGATGTTTGAACATTTTTTTCACCAAAAGTGGCTCACTGAGTGTTTCCTCTAGGGCAAGCACTTTTCAAAGCATTTACACATAGGAACTCCTTTCATTCTCACCACAGCCCTTTGACAGTGATCCAAGTGTCACCCTGATATGGCAGATGAGGACACAGAAGGACAGACATTCATCAAGTCACTCAAATTTCCAAAATTCCATGTAGGTGCTCTGGGGAAAGGGCCCAGGCAGTGGACTATTCACAGCGCAACCCCAGTGGGGTCTAAGGAGCTTCCGGGGTCAAGAACCACGTGACTGAGCCAGTGCAGCAATCCTGGGATCCCATAACCACACAGCGCCTTGTACTATGAACTGTTCCCTGCAAATGGTTTATGTCTCCAATTAGAGTATGAACTCCTAGGAGTGATAAGATTGAACAGGAACAAGGTCTTATAAAAACTTGGAATCCAGGAATTCCCATCGTGGCTCAGCAATAACAAACCCAATGAGTATCCATGAGGACACGGGCTCAATCCCTGGCCTTGCTCAGTGGGTTAAGGATCCAGTGTTGCCATGAGCTGTGGTGTAGGTCACCGAGGCAGCTCAGATGCCGAGTTGCTGTGCCTGTGGCCGGCAGATGCGGCTCTGATTCAGCCCCTAGCCTGGGACCTTCCATATGCCACAAGTGCAGCCCTAAAAACAAACAAACAAACAAACAAAAACCCCAAACTTGGAATCCATTCGTTCAGTCCTGGCACCGCAGGGTGTCCCTGGAGTCAACCCTCAGTATGTTGGAGGCTTCAGGATTGGACATAGGAATGGCACACTTCCCGTGGTCTAGGCAGGTTGGGCACCAGTTCTCTCATTTAGTCTTTGAGGTTTGACCTTGACGACCTCTGTAAAGACCCTATCTCCAAGGAAAGTCACATTCTGAAGTGCTGGGGGTTAGAACTTTGGAGGGTGGCAGGAGGAGGAGACAGTTCAATCACTAACACACATTAAGGGCCCCGAGGCAGTAGGTTAGTAAACTAGAGCTCTTTGGAAATGGAAAGGAAAGTACTGGAGACTTGAGAAGCGGAGCTGCCCGGAGGAGGGCTCTGGTGCAGCCAGAGGGGCTGAGTCCATCTGCAGCAGCGACCAGCCTGGAAGGGCCGAGTGCAGTCTTTCTCTGGCACTGAGAACGCGTGGTCTCCCAACCGGTTGCTGGCTTTCCCTGGCAATGCATGCCTCAGCCCTGGATTGCACAACTGTCTCATCGATGAAAACCAATAACTTAAAAAAAAAAAAAAAAAAAAAAAACGAACAACCCAAAAACACACATACAAAATAACCTTATGTTGCCTGTAAAAAACAAACAAACAAAAAAAAAACCTCGAAAAAATGCCAACAAGCGCTGAATCAGGAAATTCTCCCCTAATAGGTTTTGTTGGAAACATTTAACGTTTCAACTTTATCTCTTCTTGCAGACAGCTCCTTAGAGGTATTCAAATGCAACAATGCCATCATTCAGGCCTTTTGGCTCCCAGAGCCCTGGCCAACACAGGCACACACCCTTACAGAATCATAGCAGCGAACACAGCCTGGGGAGCCAACTTCCTCCCGCCCTCCTGAGCCGAGGGAGAGGGAAACTTACCCATTTCTCTCTTCCTTATTGCCAGCTCTCCAACCAAGATAGCATCCCCTAGCTAGGGACTGCAGGGCAGACACACTGCAAGGGCTGAGGCTTCGTCTCTGGCAGTGGCCAAGAAGTACCAGGAAACCTCCACAAAGGGCCCCTTGATGCCTCCCAGAGACTCCTGGTCACCTTCACAGCACAGGACAGGAGTTTGGCTAAGGCATAGTGCTCCCCCAGGCCACCCTAACGTCACCGCTCTCCGAACACCTGCTCCCCTAGGGTTCTCAGGCCCCTGAGCACTTCCCCCGTTTCTCCACCACAGCGTCTCCCCTGAGTGCTGGGTGCCACCTTCTTCTGAACCAAAGAAGCAGACGGGAGGACAGAAGGAGAAGTGGTGGAGGGAGGCCAGCACCGAGCGGGTACCCAGTGGGAACGGAAGTTAACCGATTTGGTGTAGCCTGAGCTGGTGGCTGGGCTTTCGTATTGAAACACCACCTCTCTGGTCCGAGAAGTGATGAGGCGTCTTTTAATGCAGAGAACAGAGGAAACAGAGGCACATTTCCTGCCTCACCACACTTGGCCCCAAAGGCACAGCCTCCTCCCCAAAGGGGGTTCGGGAGCACACAGGCTGGCACCCAGTGAGTCTTAGTCAGCAAAGTCCATCCTTCACCAAAACTTGGGTGGGATCAAGAAGCCTATTGTCCTAAAGTTTGAGCTGAGAGACATTGTATGTACAGAACAAAAGAGGAGCCAGTGCCAGAGGTAACCGTTGGCCACCCAGTACCATGCTGGAATAAGTCATGCATCCATAAGCATTGATTAGGAAAGGACACCTTAATTGTCCAGACTTGTGAGGCCATTATGCCCAGATATGAGAGCCAAAGAAGGAGGCTGAGCCAGCAACCTCTGCCCATTTTGGTGTGAGCTTGAAATTGCACTGAAGACACAGCAGAAAGGGCCGGGCGCACCATCAAGACACAGACTGGAGAGCACAGAGCAGCTGTGCTCCAGGAAAGACTGAGTCACAGGTGTCACTCAGGCAAAACCGAGTGACATTTCTCACCTTGAGAAATGCGTATACTCCTCCCCTGTAGAGAAAAGAGAGGGAAACAAGCGTCTGTGGGGCCCTTGCTCACTGACCAGAATCCTCCTCACCCCACAAGTAGGTGCGTCATTCTCACAGACAACAAAATGGAGCCTAAGTGACTCGAACTCAAGGGACTGCTATCAAGTCAGCGTTCGTGTTCCTTGCAAAAGGATGCACAAGTCAGATTCAAAGTCCAGGAAAAGGGTAACTAGTTTGGTGTTGGGTTATTGGAAGCACAGGATCTTTGACAGCATAGCCATGTTAATGAACTTGTTGGGGTACAAAAGGAAACCAGTTCATCCTTCCCCCACCACAGGCTCTCCCCCACCCCTATGCAACATCCTGGGCACCCACCATAGCTTCCTGGGCCACTTCCATGTGTGAGAACAAGTCTCATTTGGTCACTTAAGAGCTTTTCGGGTATTAAAACATCTCATCCAGGTCCAAACTTCTCTGTCCCCCCATATCGAAACACCCCTTTACCCGTAGCTGAGCCTCCCTCTTTGGGTCAGAAGTAGTGAGGGGCATGGGAATCTTCTTCGTCTTTTCATCACTCCTCTTCCCTATTGTGGGTCTTTCTGGGTTGGAGCAGGGCTGAGAGGACTGAGAGGTGCTCAGGGCTTTTGCTTGGCGGTCCTCTCAGTAGCCATCTCCTGGCTCTGAATGGTCTGTGTAGCAGGCATCACCCCGTACAGGAGCCTCCTTGCTGCACAGCTCTGGTCCGTGGTTGAAGAACATTTTGGCAGGCCTCTGTGGACACCCCCTAGCTCCCCACCTTTGCTCCTTTGAGCCCAGAGGGGCAGCCTGGGTGGCCATGTGCGCGAGACTCTTCTGTGTGGGTGGAGGTGGGGGTGGGAAGAAAAGCAGAGCAGACGGCTAGCCAGGTACAGGGGCTGGGCTGGGAGGCAATTCTCTCTCAGCCTCAAATTCCCAGTGGATGGAGAATTCTAACTTCAAACTGACCTTCCAGGCCACGGCGCAGGTCTGTTTGTCAAGGTGGGAGGCTAGCAGACATTTCCGTCACACTCTTGCTGCCTAGATCTGTAACTTAAATATTTGGATATTTGGCATGTAGACCTCATTTGGACTCTTGCCCCAGGCCCTGCAGTGTTGGGCTAGAGGCCTTCAATGAGGGGGTCAGGGGTGCCTCCAGGAAGGGGCTAGGCTCTTGCTCTCTGGGGGCTGGTTTGAGCCACAGAGGAGCAGAGGCTCACCCAGCACCGTGGGAGAGCTTTGCACCTCCCTCTGAGAGTCTGGGGGCAGATGGGAACCCAGAGCCTGGAGCTTGCCTGGAGTGCCCTGCAGTCGGGGGGCTAGATGCAATAAATTGCAGGTCAGGTGCAGAGGCAGGATGGCCGTGGAGCCTGTGTCCCCACCATTTGGCGTGGCAGGTACGGGTGAGCTTCTTGGTGGTCAAAGGGGGAAACTCAGTGCCTTTGGTGTCCATGAGCAAGAGGGTTTCCTGGGCCTTCCCTTCGCTGATGTGAGGGCGCAGCATGGGAAGGGCAGGCCAAGTGCCACAGCCCGGTCCCCGAAGCCCCTGGCTCACCACTCAGCAACTCGTCTTCCTAGGAATTTCTTCCTTCTGCTTCTACAGGCTGCACAGGCTAGCGTTGGGGAGGGCGAACCTCCCGTCTGGCCGCCTCCTCGCTTCAGCACCCTCCTGTCCGCTCTCCTTAGCCTCCGCGGGCGCGTTCTGCCTGCTGTCCTCCATTTTGGGGCTTTTGGCACAACTCCGAGACCCCCAGTTGCACGCGGTTACAGGGTGGACACGCAGTACTAATGTGACATGGGTTTGCAGTTAAGTAGGAGTGTTTCACACACCCACATTTTAACACGATGTGAGGGGAGGAGGGGAGAGCGTGGTTCCCATATGCGCAGCGCTCAGAGCAGGCTCAGCGTGGGACAAGAACACATTTGTGGAGCCGTGTCTGCAGTGACACTGGGAGGAGATGCAAAGTCTTTGCCAAGGGAAATTCCAGGAAGGCTTTGGGAGAGAAAATTTGCTGTCTCCCCTCGACTTAGTGTTGTGCTGTCCTGAGGCCTGCATGTCAGAGCAGGCACACTGGGCCGGCAGCAGTTACTACTCCCAGCCTGGAGTGCCCTCACTTCCTGTAAGTGAAGAAAGCCTGTCCCGCCCCCCGTCTCTCTGGCCTCTGCCCTACCACCCATGGGCCACCTGCAGACTCAAACCCACTCTGGTCTCTCGTCAGGAGGCAGTCAGGGAACTTAGTCTAAAACCTCGGCAGTCAGGATGGCATAGACAAAACAGGACCGCTCTGGAACTGAAGTTCTGATCCACCCACTTATGAGTGGATGGTAAGATTTTTAGATGTCAGTGAATTTTCTGGGTTTCTTTTGCAAATCAGAGATAGGAAGAAGCCAGCAATTTGTTTTCCTGCTTCCTACCCCGGCAGAGCAAGGGGGGTCGGGCCAGTGCCACGCTACCCCCACGTGGGCTCTCAGGTAGGCTGGGGCAGTCTGGCCCTTTGGGACACCCTAGTTAGGCCAACTGGAGATGGCCCGCCTAAAGAGTGGGCCTGGGAGACTGGCCCCACACCCGTGGATCCACCAGGCTGTGAGCGGGGAGCCCCATGCCAAGGCTCCCACCAGCCGGGCAGCGGGCCTCCCCCACCTGGTGTTCACCATCCCCCACCCCTGAATGAGGGGGGAGCCGAGCCTGTGAGGACCGGCCTGGGCTCCAGAGCCACAGCGACTCCATGTAGCTGAGGGAGCAGAGCCCTGGGCAGACCCCTCGTGCCTCCCCCACAAGGCTCCCTCGGGCCTCTCTGGGACCAATTCCCAGGGAGCTGCATTTTCCGCCTGTGCGGACGATGCCAGGCAGGAAGGAAACCTTTCAGCTGTTCCAACTCGATGATCCTGGGCCTCGGGCTCTTTTCCTTATCCTCATCTTTCCCACATAAGAAAAAACGGATGCTGGCCCCGCTCTGCAGATCTGGCTTGGCTCTGAGGCACTGCAGCGAGTTCCTAACTGCAGATGCGCCAAGAACGCTGGAGGGGCCGAGGGAAGAGGTGATCGAGCCATTTATCTTTCAAGATAACCGAGAGGGCAGCACAGTCCCAAGATTGGACTGGGTGGCTGTGCTGCCAGGGACGGGACGGCAGGAGAGTTGCCTGCCTCCAGGCCACCGGGAATCAAGGTTTTTAAACGTTTGCAGGTGTTTATCTTGCCTCCTCAAAGTAGCTACAGGGAGAGGAAGAGCGAGTGACAATTTAATCTTTCCACCCTCACCGATCTTTATTGCCTCCTCCCTCTCCCACCATCTGGCTGAGCAGTGGTTCATAAAAAGCAGCTGCAGCAGCGACGCTCAGTTAACGAAAAGAACCTCCAGAGGAGCTTTTGAA
This sequence comes from Catagonus wagneri, assembly GCA_004024745.2. Classification (NCBI taxonomy): domain Eukaryota; kingdom Metazoa; phylum Chordata; class Mammalia; order Artiodactyla; family Tayassuidae; genus Catagonus; species Catagonus wagneri. The sequence continues at coordinate 5,196,026 of PVHT020004019.1, forward strand.
ACGGGAACCCTTCGGTTGACTCTTGGGCCGTGGTGGGCGTGCAGGGGAAGGAAGGAAAACCAGACAGGGATCCCAGGCAAGTGAATGGGCTTAGAATAGTGGGGGGAAAACAGACACGGCCAGAGGACACAAGAAGACACAGAGTGAAGAGCCTGCCCTCGGAGGAGAGGGACAAAAATGGAGAGGAGGAAGGAGGGGGCAACGGAGAAGAAAAAAAAAAAGCTAGAAATGAGGGGAGAGGAAAAAAAAAAGACAGAGGCTTGGGACAAGAGAAGTTATAAAGAGATATGACGTTATAAGAAGCAGGAAGAGAAGGGAGAAATCCTCAGCTTATAAATGGGTCATGCCCTGGAAATGCTTTTGCGATACACAAGTTTAAAAGTAAAAACCTATTGGAGTTCCCGCTGTGAAACGAACCCGACTAGTATCCATGAGGCCATGGATTCAACCCCTGGCCCTGCTCAGTGGGTTAAGGATCCAGTGTTGCCGTGAGCTGTGGTGTAGGTCACAGACACAGCTCAGATCTGGCGTTGCTGTGGCTGTGGTGTAGGCCAGCAGCTGCAGCTCCGATTCGACCCCTAGCCTGGGAACCTCCATATGCCACAGGTGAGGCCCTAAAAAGGGAAAATTTTTAAAAAATAAATAAATAACTAAAAAGCTATCTTCATCTGAACAAAGAATTCCCTGTTGCCTGAGTTCCTACTGCCACCCCCAAAACAAGGATGACATGCAGCCCCTGATAGTGGCTCCTTCAATTTTGCCCCTGGGTGCCCCACCCCAGCTACAAAAATCCCAGGGCTTTCAACTCTGTCCACACAGTAGGTGTTCCAGGGAAAGCACCTATGCCTGGGGCCCTGCTTGGACCAGTTTAATCTCCCTCTCTGGCAGAGGGACCCAGGCAGGGTTTAAAAGCATCCCCAGGGGATTTTGACAGGTGGGAAAAATCACGACCATAACTTATGCCACAATATTGAGCTCTGCCAGGGTAAAGTGGGCTTTCTGATCTCTGTGAAGAATGCTGTTTCTAAGGGAAAACACATTTATAGTCCCACACCAGGTGTCCGCACAAGCCAGCCGCACACCCTGTATCCCACACCCATCCCCACGCACTGCAAGCCTTACTCAGCAGTGAAGGTGGGGGACAGAGAGTCTGGGGGAGCTCCCCCAGCCAACGAGTCTCTGCTGTGGGGCTCCACACTGCTCGCAACATGAGGGGCTCCATCCGGTCACATTTCGTAACTTGGGTGTTTGACCGAGTTTAGAGAAAGCTGAAAGAGGGAGGGTGGGAAATGTGTCAACAATAAATAACAGAGGGATGGAAGCTCCGTAAGAAATGGCAGAAGCTGCGAGTTCATAAATAAAGAAGACACATGCCTGGAAATGGAGATGAAATGTGGCTTCACAACTCCCTCCTAGGAAACCGGCCGAGCCAAGATGTCAGGAAAACTGGATTCTGTATTCACTTGTGTCAGAGCCGCCAGACGTAACGAGATTGTTCCCATCAAGCGCGTAGAGCCACTTCTCCCGGGGAGAAGACCAGATGACAGCACGGAGTTCTCTGACCTGGGGGGCCCTGAACACCCTACCCTCGTGCCAGTCCCTGAGGGCTTAGGTCCACCCGCTCCCATCTTCCCACGGAAGACCCGCTCCTCATGGGAAAGAAGGCGCCGCTTGTGCAAAACACCCCAGGAGATGACTGGCAGCAACACAAAACATCATGAAACCCTTAAAGCCAACAAGACCGAACAGAACAGGCCATAGGAGGGACTAGCCAAAAACCTGTTGTTTCTTCACCTCTCCCAAGGTAGAAGTCTCACTATGTAGAGTCAATCAGATAATCGACTTACACAAGCAGCAGCTTGGAGAGGATGACATAAATGCGGCTGGCATCTGGTGGCCAAGGGGCTCCCCGTCAGCCCACGGGGCACCAGGAGGTCCTGGGGCCCCAGCTGATGAGCCCCTGGGCCTGCGCACAGCAGACTCGAGGCCCATCCTTGGATAGCTTTCTCCTCCCGGACCCCCTCCCCTGAGCAGCTACCCCCTGATGGGCAGCTGGTGTGGGAGGTGAATGCACAGGCCAGAGTCACCCTCTTAGGCCATGAGGGACAGAGCAGCACCCTGCACAGTAGCCTAAATTGTCTGAATTCCTTTGCGAGCCAGGCTCTCCTGCCAGAGTGGAACGCCTTCGTGAGTGACCCCCGGATGGGACACATGGGGAACAAGGAAGGCAGTGGCCCAGGCAGAGGTAAGCCGGCCATGCCCCAGGATCCAGGGGGCCTCCAGCAAGCTCAGGCAAAGTGGCAGCTCAGGGGCTGGCCTTCACACCACTCACAGTATAGGCTGCTGCTCCCGTCACAGCCCAACCCTTCTGTGCAGCTTCTGGGACAACCTCATCCACCTACCTCCTGGCTTCCACCTACTCAGCTGCTGTCCTGGCATCTGCTTCCTTGTCCCCTCTATGTGCCGCTTGGTCTCTGGACAGGAATCTCACATTCAAAGAGCGACTCTCAGGCAGGGAGCCCGTTGGGTCAGTTAAGTGCCATCTGTACGGAGCTTTCTTATCAGGCAGAAATTTCAGTGCCGCCTCCACTGGCTGCCAAACTGGTGCAAACTGCCAAAGCCAGGGTCGAAGGGCATGGGCAAAGCGTGGCAACCTACGCCTGAGGAATTCCCTGTGGCTTTGCCAGAGTCGGGGGGTGGGGCACGGGCAAGCCTAACACCTCGTCCAGGACAGTCGCAGCCTGCCCTGTTCCTCGGCTTTCCTCCCGCAGCTGCACCATGTTCCGCTGCCTGGACCACGTGCCGAAGCTGGCGTGAGCAAAGCACGCACGAGACAGGAACACATTTCTCTAAGGGACAGGAGACCCATAACTTTCTAAGACCAAATATCAATGGTTCTGGATTCATGTACGACAGGGTTCAAAACCATTGGGCGTGAGGCCGAATAAGTGCCAAGCGTTCTTAGAGAATGAGGGCTAACAGATCGAGTCGTGGTACTGGGTCAGGCTCTGCTCCAAGCGCTCAAGTTCTGGCGACGTCCTGACATCACTGTGGGGCAGTGTGGCACCCACACCGGTGTTGGCCAGCTCCCTGCAAAGCATCCCAACCCCTCATCCTGTAACCACTGCTACAGAAGCTGAAGAAGACTCTGCCGACTCCCCTCCCTGAGGAGGGCCCTTGGAGCCCTGTTCTGACCGAGGACATAGAAGAACTCATCTGGGAGCTTGGGGCACAGTGTTTCCTCTTTGCAGAAAAGGGGGAGGCAGGCCCCAAATAGGGGCCTTCGCTCTATGTACCATTTTCTTTTTTTATCCTCCTATCACCTCCCATTTCCAGCCCCTGCTTCGTACCATGGATGAAGACAACATCTGGAGAAACCACAGCTGTCTCACAAGACGAGGCGACAAAGAGGAAGGTGAAAAATGAAGGCAGGGAAGTCGTCAGAAAGCGCCACCGTCCCTAATAAGCTATTGAGCAGCCACATACCCAGACTGATACACTAATAGTAGTGTTAGTATCCCCAGCTCTCAGGTCGGAAAACTGAGGCCCAGGGTGGGTCAGCAGCAGTCTAGTATCTCAGCCACAAAGGGGTTTCATGAGGATTCAAGACCAAACCTGCTGGCTCCAATATACTCCTCTCTCACCATGAGAAATCTTTGAATTTGAAAGAGCCCACATTTGGGAGGCTGCTTGAGGACCCTGTGGCTCAGTTCCCTCTAATTGATGGATCAGGCCCACAGTGATTAAATGCTGGGCCCAGGTCCCACTGGCTTCACCCTCCTGAAGTCTGAGGACTGAATCCTGACTCCTCATCCAGGGTTCTTTGCATTGTTTATGCTTCGCATTCCTCGGGGCTCCTCTCCTGAGAACAAGAAGACACTGAATTCCATGTGGTACCATGGTGGCTTCACTGCTGCCTTAGCTAAGGATTCGTCATCTTAATTCATTTTGGACCTCTGATGCCACAAGAACCAAGGCAGAAGTAAAGACAATAGTATCGTATGTCACCTTGAGCACATTATACTTCCATGTATTTAGACTATATTAAGCCAAGATATTTTATACCAGAAAATGTTACCCGAGAAGGGCCATTTTTAGTGGGTTTTGCAATATTCACTCTGGGAGCCTGCCGCACACTCCCTTAGGGGGAACAGGATTGCATGGGGAAAGCAATGGCGGACCCTATCCCAGGAGCAATTTCTATTATTAAGCTGCTCAAAACAACAAAACAAAACGAAACTCTCCAGTTTCCTGAGGATCGCAATAAAACACAGAGGTCCATTTGCCCTTGAATTTGCCATCTGTCCAGAGGGTATTGGGTATGATGGAGCCTTTTTCTTAAAACCCAGCTGTAAGAATCAGTTTATTTTGCATGCTGACTTCTTTTCAAGCCGGACTCCCCCCCACCAACCCTCAAGCTGCCACCATCCTATGATGGATGCATTACTAGAGATTCAGTGGAACTTGTGTGTTCACATGATCCAGCTGTTCAGTGCCTGTGGTTTCCACTACGGTCGTTCCATTTGACTGTTCCCTCCTTGCCCCCAGCCCTCCCGGCAGTGCTCAAGAAAAATGGAGAGTGCAGCTGGTACCGAGAGCCTTGCAAACCTAGCCAAGTTGAGGATAGGACAGTGTCTCGAGTTTGAAATAATACAGGCTCACAGTGGGTAATCAGAAGAATTGCTTGTTCCTTTATTTCACCAGTGGTTTTTGAACCCTTCCTGTACGGTGAGCTGTGCACCTAGCCCTCTCGATGCCCCCACTGTTTAACCATCCTTCAAATGTGTGAGTTCAGGACTACGACATTATATTTATCAGGAAAATATGGCTTAGCAAGATAGAATAACTTACAATCTGAAAAGAGAGAGAGCAGCTAGTACACACACATATGCACATACAAACTCCAGCACATTGCAGAATGTATGAATTAGATCGTCTAAATGTTAGGGCTCAGAGAGCAAACAGATTGCATTTCAGCCTCATAGAGAAGATTGTATTTTAATAAAGTTCTACAAGATGAGTGATAATAATAATAATAGGGATCCCAGAAGAAGGGCTAGCATAATAGTGGAAGAGGCAGGCGATATAGATCACCCTTGAAAACAGTGCACCATGTAGTTTAGTGAGAGTAAAGTGGTGTGTAACCGGGTTAGGATTGCGCACAGGTCGTGGAGGACCTAGAATGTCAGTCTACACCTGGAATTTATCAGTATCACAAAGAGAAGACAGGGCAGAGCCTTGGGGAACCAGGAAACTCTCCCAGGCTGTCCTTCAGTAACGTCTATTTAACAGTAGTACGAATATGGAAAAGGAAAGAGGCTAATGGCTGGGAGCCCAGGCAGCTGCAACCACAGAGCCCCATGGCAAAGAGTGAAAATCTGCACAGTGGTGGGAGTGGTGGGGACGGAGGGATGTCCACGCAGGCAAGAAACGTGGCAGAAAGGCCAGGCAGTTAGTTGATAAGTGGGGGAATAAGGTGTTGGGAATGATTCTGATGCTGAAAGTCGCCAACATACGGTCAGGCGGTTTCAGCGTCTGGGAAGAAATGTTGAGCAGAAATTAATAATGTGAAGAACGTCAGTTAAAGACGATACCTGATCAGACGTCCCTGCCTCCGCGGATTTCCTGCTGGACATTCATATGACTACACACTTTCAAGAATGAAACTCAAAAACAGCACAGAAAGAAAAACTCGATTTCCACAAGGTGGAAAGAATTTCCACCACCTCCAGCACGGCCCAAGGTGGATTCAGAGAAACAGCGAGTGGCTGGGCTGTCCTTGGTCTCCCGAAGCAGAGAAGCCCACATGTGGCAAAGAAAGTAAGGTGGCCCCTGGCCCTTCTCCCATGTCTGTCCTTTCTCGAAACCTCAGAGTCAATGCCCAAAACTGGTTCATGGTCCCTGTAAGGTACAAGTGCTTCTTTTAAGGTCCTGGAGTAACATGCCAGTCATCTCTTCCCCATCCTGTCCTCACCCACGAATCCCATCTCACCCAAATCTTCTATCACAGCCATGGACTGTGAACAACAGGCAGGAAGTTGAGGGGGCCTACCATGATGCTTTCCATCCCCCAGGGTGTGGGCCACACGTTGAAGCTTTATTAGCAGAAGAAAAAGCTGTAAGCAATCCAGCAGCTGTTCAGGCTGGACAGGTACATTTCCAGGAACAGCCTCGGGTGCAGACTGCCAGAGACTCAAGCCCCGTGGAGTGAAAAGACCCCACTTCTGTACAGCAGAGCCACAAAATCTATTGTCTGCTGTCTGTTGGCAAACCGCAAATCCAAGGGGAACCTGTCTGATCTAAGGATTAATAAACAATAGACTAAATATGAGACCTATGGAAAAAAGTGCCAATGCTCCAGAGAAAGGGAACGATTTCCTAAAGATCAAGAAGATGAACACACCTTTGAAAATAATTTACTATTGAAAAAAAAAAGACAAAATGCTATGGAGTATTTCTGTGTCTTCAATAGGATCTAAGAATGTCTGGCTTTTCTGAAACGGGAGCAGAAAGCCGAAAAGCTGAACTGGAAGAGAGCGGTGAAATGAAAACACAAGCCCAAGGAAGACAAAGGCGATGGACCTGGAGGGGGAGGGAGCTGGGTGAGGTGAGGAGACTGAAATTACAGTGAGAGGAATAAAGTTGTCACTGACGACAGTAAAACGGACATTGGGAAATCAAATCAGTAACACGTCGAATTTGAAAAGCTCTCATCAAAAAAGTTTGCGTTTTAAGGCAAAAGAATAGATAATACACTGTTATCATCTGTTGATGTTTTATCAGCTGTGATATTTGTCTATCACTGTGCAGAGGCTAAGGAAAGGAAACTGAATCGACCAATGACAGAACCAAAACAGAGAAATGAACGTGGGTATAATTTGGAGGCCAGAGCTGTGAACTTCTATAGGGAATCTGCCTTCTCTGTGTCTCAGGGCTCTCCTCTCTGAGACGGGGTTTTAAAACAAAAGGTGATGAATTGCGATGCTGTGTGTAATGTGCTTGGCTTCAATACCAGTACGCAGTAAACACTAGGCAGCATCAGTCGCCATTCATTATTTGTCTGTAAAGAGACAGATTGTAAGCAAAGTTGAGTAAATAACTGAAATCTTAAAGAGTTAATTCATGAACTAAGAACTACGAAGAGCCTAGAAGCATGTGAAAAATATTCACCTTATTAGGAATCAAAGAAACCCAAACTAAAACAATGAGCAACAGCTTTACTAATAACTGATTAGCTATTTTTTTTTCCTTTCTTGAATGATAGTGTTCTATGTTGAGAAGAATGTGCTTAAAACAAGAAGCTCTCCCCACCTTGCTGGTGGAGCTCTCCATGGGTTCATCCTAAATTGGTTGATACTTATAAATCGAAAGGATGAAAAGGATTTGCATCCTTACTGTGGACTGAGTATTTGTGTTCCTTTCAAAATTCATATGTCGGCATTCCCTTGTGAGTGGATTAAGGACCCAGCATTGTTTGTGTCACTGGGGCAGCTTGTGTCACTGCTGTGGCGTCAGTTCGATCCCTGGCCCGGGAATTTTTGCTTGCTGTGGGTGCAGCCAAAAAAAAAAAGAAGCTCATATGTTGAATCCCTAACCCCTTAATGTGACTGTATTTGGAGATGGGACCCATGGGGAGGTGACAAAGGTTAAGTGAATTCATAGGGATAAGGTCCTGGTACCCTTATGGGAAGAGGAAGAGAGAGCAGAGTTGTGTCTGCCCCGTGAGGACGCCGTGAGAAGGTAGCCATCGACAGGCCAGGAAGAGGGCTCTCACCAGGAACAGAACCAGCCAGCACCTTGATCTGGGACTTCCAGCCTTCAGAACTGTGAGAAAAATAATTTCTGTTGTTTACGCCACCCAGTCCTATGGTGTTGTCGCGGCAGTCCAAACAGACAAACACGTTACTTTCAGCAGAACCTCTGTTTATAGGAGTCTGTTCTAAGGAACTCATCCGTGAGGCTGACGATGATTTCTGGCTGTGTCCTGCAGCCTCACTGGAGTAGTTAAAATCAACCTAAACGTCTAACAATAGAAGAATCTAAAAAGTGCAAAGTGCATATTATTGAGTGTTTTGCATCCAATAAAACGAGGTTTTAAAGCGCACTTATGATGTGGGAGAAAGATTATACAGTGTTAATAGAAAAGTGGTAGAGAAAACTATATCAATTTGATCCTCATTTCCTTGAATTATATATTTACCAAGTACGTGTACATAGGAAAAGGAATAAAAGAAATACTGCAAAAAGAGCAACAGGAGTATTATCCCTGATGGTGGTTACAAGTGAGACTTTATTTTTTTGAGATGTTCAAAGTCTCCAACAATCATCCTATATTATTTTACAATCATAAAAAAATCATTAAAAAAGGAAGGCATGTGAACCCTGCTTCTATCTTAGCTTGAAATAATCTTTGAGAGCCTCGTCTCTTCATGGCATGTTTGTTTCCTGCCTGTAAATTTCTAGGGATATTATTAGTCATTCAACCGCTTTCACAGCATAATGAAAGTTATTAAAAAAAAAAAAAAAGCCAGTACAGGATGGTGATGTTGTTACCTTGTAAGTAACCCCTGCCTTATGTTTTATCCACAATCCCCAAACAAATGCACATGGTTTCTGCCCGGGGAGGTTAGTGACAGAGCCTAGCAAAATTCTTGCTTTTGTCTTTAAGATGCAGCAGCCCCAAATCACCACAGGCTCCTTGGAATTTTAAATGTTGAGAAAAGTCATCTAAGTAAACATGAGTATGTTCTTGAAAAAAATATACCTCAAATAAACCACCATGGAAAATATGTTGTGGAAGAGAAAAGAAGCTTGTTCTGTATTGTTACAGTGGAAGGAACTAGAATCAAAGGGCGAAGGATAGGGAAAGGAAGATTTTGATGCAGAACCAAGAATTCCTTAACCATGTGAAGGTTACTTGTAAAATAGTGAGCTCCCTGTCACCAGCAACAGACCAAGTGAATATATGATCACTTGTTTGGACAGAGGAGATAGCAGAAAAGTAATTTCTGCTTTAAGTTTGAACCAAATTGAAAGACGAACTGGATAGTCTTTAAGGCAAAAATTACCATAAAGCATGTCCAAATTGAGTATGTTTGGGAGAAAAGAAAAGGTAATATTAATAATTATACTGGGATAAGAGGCATCCTAGTTAAAGTGGAATGTACGGCCATCTGTCTCTAGAGTCTCTTCTAACTCTTGGCACTAATGAAGAAAATTCTACATTCATAAACCTTGATCTTTAACCCAGGTTTCAAGGGCTCGCTTCCTCCAACGCCTACATTTGAATGGCTTACTGGCTTATTATAATGGCCAGACATTCTGGTGTGTACCAACCTTTCTCTGAAGGGCTGGGGATGGAGGTGGGGGTAAAAATACTGCCTTTCTCCAGTAACTGGCCCTTGGAGAAAAAGAGAGAAGTGAGTGCGGTTAATGAGAGGCCTACAAGGCCTATGGCACCAGCAACTCCAGAATTATTTGGAGCTGCAGTTAGCATACCTAGCTGATTACTGCTTGGCTATTCCAGTGCTTCCAAAGCGTAGCTGGAGTATGTAGCTCTGATTTGTTTTCCAGCTGGAACTGTTACAGGAATGGGAAGATTTCTGCTTTTGTGCATCTTGTTGTATCCTGCCTCCGCTTGGCAGGAGCCCTGCTCCAACAGCCTCTACGTTACTGCCACTGGGCTCTGTGTTCCACATAAGTAATTTAGAATGAGTTGTACAAACACCAACAGAACCTCCCCAGCAGCAGGTGAGCCCACCGCCAAGCTGATTCCTCTTGACTTTACTGTCTGTGATGCCTACAGGGTCGTCACTTGGAAAAGGGCGGGAGAGGAGAGGTAGAAGGTAGGCGATGTGATTGTAGAGGCTCCTGGCTCTTCTCTCGCCCCACTGGCTTATCCAAGTACCGCTGGGCTAAGGTGTCATGGTCCTGTAATGTCCCTATGAGAGTGCATAGTGTTTTATCCTAGAAGTGAGAGAAGATTCTATTAGTTATCAGCAGTGCTCGTTTTCCTGCAATCAGACTATAAACTCTCCAAAGGCAGAAATTCTGTTTATGTTTTTGTGTGTCTTCCAGACTTAGCAAAAGGTCAGTGCCCGACACATGTCAGGAGGAAATGGTGGTGACATGGTAGTGATGAGAGTGGTAATTATTTTAAAGTGATCATTTATTAAAGGTGAACTATTACTTATAATTAGAAAGAGGAGGGCTGTCAAAAGAAGGGGTTGGGTGACTTTCGAGAGGAAGTAAGTCCAGGAATGACCTAGAGATGCTCTCAGAGGCAGACCAGGCCGGGGCTGCACAGCAAAGAAGAGTGAGTGGCTGAAAGATACTGGGCCTAGGAGAGGTGGGAGATGGGGGGCTGTGGAGAAGAAATCTCTGAAATAGAGATTGAACAGAGCTAAAGGCAAGTCATCCTGGGTTAGAAATTTTGCCTAAAGCTTGGGAAACACACAGAGGGAACAAAGGGGACTCCTCCACCTAAGCAGAGAACCAGGTCATGTTTCTAAACACCGAGAGGATGAGCTCTTTGTAGAGAAGCGTGTATGTCAATTAATGAGCAATTGATTTAAATTGCAAGGAAAGACTGTATATACTGGGGCATTCTTGTTAAGCTCTGGCCATTGGGATGGAGAGAAGAAGTACACAAGTAATCTTCAACTCTTTGCACCTTCAAGAAAACCAGCAGGTCCTATGGGTGGTTGTAGGGCAGATCCAGCATCAAGCTCTTCACTGCAGTCAAAAGCAGAAAAACCACTTTTACAAGTGAGCAAAAGCGAGATGTTCTACAGTCACCCTTGACCGGTTAAATCAGCCTCATCTCTCAAGCTTTCCACATGTCAGCCAACAAGACGGCAACACCAAAGTTCCTGGAACAAAGTCTGGCGGTTGAGGGACAATGGTCCATCTCTGAACGTTTCCCCTGTTGCTGAGCTGAGCTGACGGGGAGGAAAGGACAGCAGTCAGTGCTCAGCTTTTGTAAGGGGCAGTAGTTGGGGCAGGTGCTTACTGTGAAGCCAGAGGTGCACTTCCCAGACGCGCAGAAGCACGGCTTTAAGCAATGCAGTAGCGAAACACTCCTGGAACCCGAGTGCCACTGGCAGACCGGCAAGGCTTCAGAAAGAGGACTGGACAGGCTCCTTTTAGCAGAGGCTGTAGACTCTCCAGAAAATACAACAGACAAACGTAGGGCTAACCTGGCAAGACAAACGCTTTTGCAGTCACAAACCAAAGAACAACCTACAGGTTAGGTTTGACTGAGACAAGCTCAGTGTACCACCCATTTCCATGGCTAGAACCCTCTTCATGAAGGACACGAACAGGTCATGAGCATCATTAAACATTGCAGCCTCAGGAAGGATGAGCACGGCACCAGGAGGCAGGAGACTCTAGCTCTGGTCCCCACTTTGCCACCAACGTGCCTTATGACCCTGGACTTTTAATGTACATGCCAACACTCAATAAAATAAACATCTCTTCCCTTCTGGCTCCAATTGAGTCTTGCCTACAGGAGTCTTTGAGTACGGGATAAGAAAACATCTAAGAAAATTATGCGGATACTACAAAATCAAATTCAAGTGTAAGGTGGTGGTGTAATTTAACCAAAGGCAGTTAAGCTAAAAATTATCCAAAATAATGGGGTCATGTGCTCAGAGGCAAAACAGAAACTCCTTGCTAATGTTTCAGGGGAAGGGGTGCAACAGCTTCAAATCTTTGGTCTTCCCAACAATGCCTATGGCCACGAAAAGAGCCTACCAATGTGCCTTCAGAACAATGCTCTTTATTGCTTGAAAATTCAACCAGTGTGGCTAGAACTGCTAAGTGACTTCACGCTGAGATTTCCACCCCCCATTCCCCCCCCCAGAAGTGGGTGCCTGTAACTGCTGGCAAATAAACAAGTAGGAGAAGTGCCAGGTCCTGGTAGGGCAACTGCCATGCTCTCACCCCCCAGCCCAGAATCAGAGGCTTCTCTAACTCCACGTTGAAGCCATGTCAAGACATCACTCGCAGTTGTTGTTGTTGTTTAATGAGGTACTGTTTTTCCATTATCCTCAACATGTTCCCTCATCTCTACGCTCCTTCTATAACTGAGCAGTGCAGAAAAAACTTTCTAAACATTCACGCCTCCGTGGCTCTGAAAAAAAAAAAAAATGAGCAGTTCTGTGAAGGCACGTAGGCAGCATGCAATTTTAGTACAACTAGAGAGCGGTGGTAAGAAGTCCGAGGCCTCGGAAAACTTGCTTACCAATGTGTGGGCTCTGCTGCTGCAAAGACCAGCTGTTCTGAGCTCTCCATGGGTGGACATAAATTGAGCTGAGTCCCTGAGCCACACGTTGCCGCTCTCAAAGTTTCTTCCTCGGTTATCTCTCGAAGCTGCATCATCCATTTGTAAGATTAGGAATCATATCACATAAAACTGGGCTCTGCAATTTTGAAACTACCCAATATTGTTTTTTAAGAACTCACCAAAAAATAAAATGTACTATGCAGAAAAATTGTGTAAATGGAAAATATTGCATACGCAGAGTCTGAGGCAATCCAGGACACTTTAAACCAGAAAGCAGATGGAATAAGAGCAATATAAATTAGTGTAACTGTATTTTGCCAACTGCAAAGTGACTCTAACTCCAAACAGAACTTTTCCCCAACTTGTTGATTGCATATATATTTGTTTTTAATTACCACTGAGTAGAATTTAGTGAGATGTTTAGAGTTAGAATCATAGAGTCTATGAAACTGAGGAAACAAGTACATAAAATACTCACGAGGTATTTATATTGGATAATAATAGCCATGCATATGTTACATAAGCCAATTAACCCAAACGATGCATGTGGCGGTTTTTAAGAAATGCCCTGCAAAGAGAAAGTATATTAAATACTGAACAGAAGGACAGAGCCTCATGAACACTCCTTCCCGCCAAGACCACCATCCAGTCTCTCGGATGTCCTGGCAGCCTCCCAGTGAAAAAGGCTTGGCCCCTGGTTGTCAGAGTCAGAGCAGGTCTTCAGCAACTCAGTTCTCTCCAGGCCATCAAGTCAGGCTTGGGAAGATTGTCCAAATTACCCTGCCTGGGGTGAATCAGCTCAGTCACCCTGGAGCAAACTAACCTGCTAATTTAAAAAGAAGGAAGGAGGGTGGGCACAGACTTTTTTTTCCCCTGCAATGTAAACTGCATTTGAGAGACAGAGACACTGATGACTTCTTGGTGAATCTGTCCTGTCTCCATACTCCTGCTGAGGTGCTCGGGCCTTGAGCCATTTCCTTAGGCTGGGGAGCATGCGTGGGCAAAGTGCCCCAGTAAACTCACCCATGACTCTCCAGCCCCCTGCCCACTGAGGCTTTTGTTTAGACAGGGAATCTAGCGCATATCTTAAACCATGACAGGCTCAGGTCTTCAAAGCCCCAGTGTTGAATCACAAACCACTTTAGAGTGTGGATGATGAGAGAGAAATGAAGATGCCTCTTGGGTCTGCAGCCTCTCTCCCCAAACACAGAAAGAGGGTCTGTGCCGAAACGAACAGGCACAGCAAGGTGCTTGTTGCAGTCTTACTATTCCTTTGACACGCAGTCCCTCTACACTCTTTCATCTCTGCCACAAAGCCATCTCCATACCCGCTGCCTGGTTTCAGATCTCACACCAGCTGTTACTATCAGGTAGAAAGGCTCAGGAAGGAATCGGCCTCTGGAAATATGTTAATTCTGCATGAAAGGAGAGGATGATAGCAGAAATTACAGACACTGCAAACTGGAGACATGTGTGCACAATGGCATGCTAACACACGCTTACCAGCATGAAGCGGGACGGGAGAGGAAGGCACGGAGTTCTGCAGGAGTGGCCGGGGAAGGCGCGCACCACCCTGGAACTCAGAGGCACCGCCAGAGGCGGTTGGGAGAGACAGGCCAGGGAAATGAAACTGGCTAAACTAACTCAGGTGTTGGAGAGCCTGTGCCCTGATACACAGGGAAGGTCGGATAGCCCTCGTCTATCCCCCTAGAGCTGGTGCAAGGATATAAGGACCAGTCCACTCTACTGGCAAGTTATCGTGCAAGTGAAACTCTTTTATAAAGGGGACCTTGCAGAGCAACTCAATAGATAAATCCTTTGGGCGAATCTGAAAAATATCCTCACTTGGCGTTGTATTCTGTTCTCTCTCTAATGGTCTAGAGGAAGCTTTGTTTTTAGTCGTTTGATTATTAAATAGAGCCGTATTTATTATTAATTTGTTACTTTATGCCTTTGAAACAGTTATCCAGTCTAGTCTAAGGCCTTTGAACATTTTTAAAACACTTGAAAGGCATTACTGAAGGAAAACATGGAGTATTCACTCAGTTCAAAGAATATGCACTGAACGTCTACCAAGCCCTGGCCATGGCATTGAGAGGACAAAAGCGTTCGAGACAAGGGCCAGTCTTTGGGGATGACGGGAATAGAAAGTGGAAAGGCAGCACTTCTGACACATCCCAAGCAAAGCAAATGCAAAGATGTGAACTAATTTCCAGTCGTAAACCAAAATAAATAATGTACCGAGACCATTACTGAATCTCTTAAAGAGTTATATTCAGCTCTACAGCCAGTTTGCCATGGGCCTCTGCCCTTCACAGTCCAACCTTGCTCTCTGCCGAAGCTTCTGGAATCCAGGGTGCACTCCACCATTGGAGCTTCCCGGAAGCTGGGCAGCTTCAGACCCCTCAGATGGCTTCTCCTCCCAAGAGTACCCCCACCACAACAGACCTATACACTCGGTTAAAGGAGCAGCAAGGGTAACTACCATCCTAGAATCGAGTGGTAGCGTAACATAGGGACCAAACCCAGGGCAGGAGATTTGTAAACTGCGTTTCCTGCCAAGTTTCTGGGCGAGACAAGTGGGTGGGATTGTAGAGAGCAAACATAACCGCATTCACTTACCTCAGAGGACAACTGAGAAAAATGGCTAATAAAAATTATTACAAATGACTTCCCACACATAAAGTGCTTTGTAATCAACGCTAAGACTAAGACTTTAATCCCACGTTGCTTGTTTTTTAGGTTTGAAGCTTAAGGAAAATTTTGGGCTTCAAAAAGATGAGAGAAACACACTTCATATTCTGTAATTTTCTAGTTTTAAGCAAAAAAAAGAAGAAAACCCCAAGAAGTCCATTTTTAACTTGCTGCTTATGTAACAAGAGCCTGTGAACTGTACCAGAATTTAATTGAAGGAAAAGTAACTGTAGGGGAATTGCTTGGAGAGCCGCCAGAAGGGTTTTAACAGCTGGAAGTTGAAAAGTGATTAATTTTGACAGCAATAAAAGCCTCATGTTCATACATAATTATGCTTAGATTTGTGGGCTGCCGGAATTTTTTTCCTCTGCACTATTAACCTTTTGCTGTCCAAATTGGAATTTAGATACTTAAAATGAGTGCCTCTTTTTAAATTGAATAATAATTGGCTTTCAATGGCTTCGACTCATCTCAAAACAAGGAAGACTCCGGGGAAGAAAGTGTGGAGTGATGGGAATAGGTTCAAATCCTCTTCTGAGTAATTTTAGAACTGAATGCAAATAAAATCATCTCATTTTACCCTTTGCAGAACCGCAATGATAACAACAAAAAGAGTTCAGGGAAAAGGCATTCAGGGCAAATAAAAAAAAAATGATGCTGAGGTGGTCGTCTGTTGTCAACCAAAAAATTCAGCTAAATTCCCAACATTAGGAAACAGAGACAAACCTGTAAGTGGATATTCTAATGCTACTTTCACAAATTCTGCATAGACTAGGAAAGCTATTAATTACACTGAGTTCTAGAACTGGCAGTGTTGCTAATTAGCTATAAAAGCTTAGACAAGTCACTTCATTTCTCCATGACGTCCCTGTTCCCCACATAAGAGGAGAGGGATGGAGTAGATAACCGAGAAGATCCAAAATCGTAATTACTTTAAATCGCCTGCTCTGTGGTTAGCCACACCCTAAAATTTTTCTCTTAGTCACCTTTACTATCCTCATGCCAACCAGTTGGACCAGATAGAGTGAAACTTTACTAACAGAAAATATTTCAACTGATTGAAAATAATTAATATTTAAAAATAGGAATTACAGCAGTTTCCAAGGCACACTTCTAAGAAGGTTCTATAATATTATATTTCAATCCTTATAACCAGTCTATGAGGCGGGTCCTGTAGTGCTATTACTATTACTAATCAATTTTACAGAAACTGAGACAATAAAGAGTTTATAAGATTCTCCAGAATCAATAGCCACATCCTGGGAAAGCAAAGAGTTGGAGGTTCTCAGGTCCCATTGTTCCCAAGCAAATACATATTATTGTGAATACACTTAATTTGTGGCTCTAGAGGTGAAATGGAAAGAAGAATAATGAACCTAAACTCAAAAGCACGGCATTTAGCCTTAGCTCTTCCATTTGGACAGTCAGTCCAATTACCTTAAATAATCCACCAGCTTCTCCACTCTGATTTCCTTAGTTATCAAGTGTAGCAGATGCCTGAATCGAGGTGTGGTACCCAAACTAGGAGCATCACCCTCATCTGGGAACTTGTGAGCTATGCAAGTTCTTGGGCCCCACCCCAGACTTATGGAATCAGAAACTCTGAGCATTCACCTGCATTTTGGCAAGCCTTCCAGGTGGTCCTGATGGATGCTAAATTTGGAGAACAGCAGGCTAAGATCACTAAATTGCCTTCTGATTCCCACATGCCAGTCTATCTATAAATGTCTGGTTTTGGGTCACTGGATTTCAATCTGAGGTGGTTTTATTATATTTAAATTCTTCTCCCCTGATTCAGCAGCCCTTCGGGCCCCTGTTGCCTGAGGATGGGCTCCCGATGTTGGATCACTGGAATGACTGTTTCCTTACTCATCCTGGGATCATTGTGAAATTAGAAGGCAGAAGGTCATTGTGAGTCTAAACAGAAAGATGACACGGTGCCTATTTCATCACCTCCAGCCAAAGTGTAAGATCAACGCCCAGAGTCAGAACTTCAGCATAATCTGAGTTCTTAATCCACTGCCACGTGATACAGGGGGTGTTTACTGGATCACTGTTGCTGCCTGAGGCAAATGGTACCCAAGCTGGGACTGGCATCCTGGAGGAGTTGGCCTGTGGTTGCTCCCATATGCTCAGCTGTGCCAAAATCCAGAACTACTTTTCTCCTGAGTCAAGAGGGAGGCAATGAACCCCAGAGAGAATGTTGGGTTTACCTCTTAATTTAATATTCCATTGCCATAGGGTTACTTGGCATGACTATTTTGAGCCAGAAGCCTGGATGCCCCACAGGAGACAATTCCAAGTGTACTCAGAAGCATAAATGTGTACGGGCCTTTGCCTTGTTCTCTTCGTGGGACCACTTGCTCATCAGAACTGGCAAAAGACCTGAGTTTGGGGGTCAGCCATGATACAAATGTCCAATACCTCATGCTTATTTAATAAGCCTGCTTATAAAAGTAGAACATCCAGTGCCCTCGTGCCTCATGTCCAAGGCTATGAACAGGAGGAGCAAAGGCTGATGTCTCTGCTTCCTTTGTATTTCTCATGACACCTCATTGACATGAATGGTTGTTTGCTGACTCATCGTTTTAAAATGATACAACTTGTAACAAAGAGGCAGAAATTCCAGTGCTATCACAGTTGCAAAAATGTTTGGAAAAATCAGGTACTTGGAAATAACATATTAAAAGCAAAGATGGCAAGAGTTCCCATCGTGGCGCAGTGGAAATGAATCCAACTGGAACCATGAGGTTGTGGGTTCCATCCCTGGCCTCGCTCAGTGGGTTAAGGATCCGGCATTGCTTGTGAGCTGTGGTGTAAGTTGCAGACGCGGCTCGGATCCTGCACTGCTGTGGTTGTGGTGTAGGTCGACAGCTGTAGCTCCCATTTGACCCCTAGCCTGGGAACCTCCATATATACTGCGGGTGTGACCCTAAAAAGAAAAAAAAAAAGGTGGCCATGTAAAGTTGTAGGAACTTGTTTGGAACTGTAGTTACGGAGTAGGCAGGCTCTCCTCATAGGAGCCAAGTAAGCCTAGGACTTACGTGTGGAATAGCTCTGTTCTTTTGTTTTATGAGAGTGGAAAATCCCAAACATTTATTCTAGACCGTCCTGGGGACTAACAAGTTTATACTTGGACATAATAAATATGAGAAGGGTTGAATATTTTTTGCAAACCATTCCCCCATCCAAGTTTACTTAAAATGATGTGTTAGCAGAGATTTTGCATTCTTTCATTAAAAATCATCTAGACACAGTTCTCCAACTCCGGTCACCTGTGTCCTACTGTGACCCCCATAAAGAAGTCAAGCTGACATTTTGCTATTTCTTCTGGACTATACTGCGCAAATCTATGTAGCACGTACTGTCTTACAGATAAAGAAACTGAAGCACAGAGAGACTTAGCCCAGGCAAAGTGACAAAACTAGTACACAGAAGAGCTTAGATTCAAAGCCAGGTGCTCCAGAATGCTTCTAGATGGTCGCGTCATTCTTGTTTTGTATATTTCATGTACCATTTAGGAACGCATTTGGAGAAATAACAGAAAACTCAATTTAGAGTAGCCTTAAAAAATAGGACTTCGTTGTTCTCGCTTTGCAGTGAGTGTGGAAGTGAGCAATGGCTAGGAGTTCGGTTACTTACAATGTCCACTGGGACCTAGGTCCCTACATTTTGCTGACCCAGTATCTTAGCATTTTCAGTCTTATCCTGTCTTGGTCACTGCTCTTCCAGGCATCACCTCCCACAATGGGGAGGCAGAATGGGTAGGAGAAAAATGTCTTCTGGGGAGACTGTACCTTTTCTTTGGAAACTAAACTTATTCCAGGAGGTGCCAGCATTCAGCCAACCAGGAGCCAAGCAAAAGGGGAGGGTTGTAACTGGTTCTGATTAATCGTGACTTATATTTTGGGACTGAGAAAGGAGCTGAAGCAATGGGTCTCTGCCTAGCCCCTGAAGAAACTGGACTTCTGTTGCTGGGGAAGAGGAGTGGGCAGGCAGGAGGGTGAATGGGGTGATGGTGAGCAGTGCCCATCGCCCTCCCCTGCTTTGGAGACTCGGTTGCGCCTCATCATTTAATACCTCCCTTACTTGCACTGAGGGAAGGCACTGTGCTGAAAAGGGCAAACAAAGATAAAAGATATCATCTCTATCTAAGTACCAGTCACTCAAAGCCTTCATGTGAGAGAACCAGTCTCATGCCCAATTTTAAACAAAGGGGTGAAAAGTTAAATCATGTGTGGCTGACTTGGCCAATGTCTGTCAGGAGAACCCGAGAGGGCTTCCTGGGCTCTGAGAACACACACAACAGATAGGAAAGAATAAGCCCCAAGGTACCGTTCTTAGACTGTAAAACAGAGAGACAGGGCAGCGCTTCCGCATGTGCTTAAAAACAGAAGAGAGCGTATGTTCTGTGTGTTTGAGGACTTCAGCACACAGAGTTGGCATATACACAGATGGAATTAGAATACAACTGAGGCTCTCTCCAAATCTCCACTCCACTGGGTGTAGACAGGATGGGGCGAGAGTAATAATGCAAACCTCACTGACACCTGTTTGTGGAGGTCCCATGGGGTCCCCACGTGTGCACCCAGACAAGTCCCATCCCTTTGGGACTGCCCTGCTCAGATTCCACAGGGCAACACCTTGGCCTGGAGCAGAGCAGCGGAGGGCAGCTCTACCTTCTCCTCTCTGTCCTTGCCCCCACTTTTGGAAGGTTCTGGAACCTCTCCCTGGGACCCAGACATGTGTCCATAGGGCTGGGCTAGGCATAGATTCAAGTGCTAGTAACTGTGATAAACTCACCGTCCATTCTCCTCCCCCAATATTACATCTTGTTACCTCCTCAGATCATCTTAGCTCTTTCTTCCCTCAGGACAACTAATTACCTCTGTTCTAAAAACTTATTCTTAGGAAATAACCAGACTCAAGGCCAAGGAAATATGTAAGGAATCAATTACAGAGCTCTTTATTCTGGTAAAAAAAAAAAATCCTCAATTTTATCAATAATAGACTGGTTAAATTAGTTACAGTACCTTCCTTTTGAAGAACAATATGCATCATTTAAAATGATGAGGTAGATTTACATTGATTAACCCAAAGACATGATATATTGTTAAACTGGGAAAAAGTATGATCTCATTTTTGTAAAAATATAAATAAACAACCACTGGTGTGAATGTGTGTGCATTGCTGTGTGCTCACACTCACACAAAGAAAACAGTGGTTATCTTTGGAAGGCAAGATAACAGTATTTTTACTGTTTTCTCGACATCTTTCTGAATAGCACGTATGTCCTCACAAAAACCATGAATTCCTTTCCCAGTTATAATCATAAATAAAGCCATAGCCATTTTGAAAAGTAATTCTTTTAATAAAATGGGCTTTCGTCACGAAAGCATTCTTTGGAGTAAAAGTATGGGCGAGTATAAAAATCTCCATTTAATGCAGTTATTTTAAAAAGGAAGATTGGATCATTTACTGTATATTCCTGGGTATTGAGGAAGAACATGAACCTTGACAGAAAGATGGTTAGAACCGTACCTAACCTAAAAAATACTGTGACCCTGGCCAGCGGTGTCATATCCCTAACGTTGCTGCTCCTGGAAGCCTAAAAAAAAAATTGTGATTTCTGAAAGAAAAAAAAAAAGTACGTGGGGCAGAGCAAACACATAGGCTGGCGTATTTGGTGGTTGCTTCTTTTTTGTCTTGCCTCCTTTTTTTGAATTGGTTGCTCCATCTTTTCCTAATTGATTAGCAAAAGCTTAAAGCTTAACAACACCTGGCATGTATATGACATACTTTTCTCCATGTTTGCCCTTCAAGTTTTTTGTGTGTGGGACTTGATGCCATCGTGAGATCAGCTGTAACAGTCCTTCCTTTTATGATTCTTGGCTTCGGCATCATGCTTGGAAATGCCTTTTCAACCCCCAAAGACACCAAAGTTCTTCACCCTTATTGCACTTAATCTATACGTTCTCATCTTTTACAATTCAGTGTAAAACTCATCAGAATTTATTTTGGGGTGAGATGGGCATGAGGTAGTGATGTAAATTATGTGCCCCAGTTGGTTGATCTTTTTCCCCAGCACCATTTGTAAACCATCCAGCCTTTCCGCAATGATTAGAAATGAAATCTTTGGAGATCCCTTCGTGACTCAGCGGGTAACAAACCTGACGAGGATCCATGAGGACATTGGTTCAATCCCTAGCCTTGCTCAGTGAATTAAGGATCCGGCGTTGCTGTGAGCTGTGGCGTAGGTCTCAGACTCGGCTCAGATCCCATGTTGCTGTGGCTGTGGTATAGGCCAGCAGCTGGAACTCTGATTCGACCCCTAGCCTGGGAACCTCCATAAGCCACAGGTACAGCCCTAAAAAGCCAAAAAAAAAAAAAAAAAGAGAGAGAGAAAAGGCTTTATCACATACTAAAACAAATGCACAAGGGTGTACACATACCTATGTTTAGGTCTGTTCTGGAATTCTATTCTCCTATTCCATATCTGCCTGCCTATTCCTGAACTAATATGTTACCATTGCAACTATTACAGTTTTAAGCTGTATTTTATTTTCTAATAAGACAAAGGTTCCCTCATCACTGTTCTTTTTTGAAAAATAATTAGCTGTTCTGAAATGATCGTCCTAAATAATTTGGATTTTGTCCAATTCTGAGTAACACTCCATTAAGATTTTATTGGAATTACATTCATTTATAGGGGAAATCTATTGAAAAGTTTAATATTTTCATTGGAAAGACTTCTTTTCAATCTTTAAGATTTTATGCATTTCTCTCTATCGTTCCTGGGTGTTTCCTGGCAAGTTTATAAAAAGTCGATTTTCTATCCCTCTGCACAAGTTGGGTCACGTGTACCGTGATGGAATCTCCTTATCAGATTTACAGTTGTAGGACAGGTTTCCATGTTTACAGCTCCCCAACAAATTTCCTCTTCCCACAGCCGGCGGCACTTCTGTCCTCTTGAGGTGGCACCTCCCTCTGACCTCCCTCTCCCCTCTCTCAGTGGGTCTCAGAGAACCCACTTAGTCATCCTGATTCCCAGCATGCTCTGCTCCCAGGGCTCTAATCTACTCCCCACACAGTGCTCGCTTCATAGACTTCATTACCTCTCTTTTGCTGCACCACGGGCTTAGTGACATACCACAACACACATTTGTTATCTCGCAGTTTTGTGGGTCAGGGGTCTATACACGGTTTAACTGGATCCTTTTCTCAGGCTCTCACAAGGCTGCCATCAGGGTGGGAGCGGGATGTGTTCCTTTCCGGATCCCGGCGTCCTCCTCCAGGCTTGCAAGGTCGTCAGCAGAATTCAGTTCCTTGTGGCTGTAGGACTGAGGGCCCCACTTTCCTGCTGACTGTCGTGGGGGCTGCCCCGCAGGTCCTTGAGGGTGGCCCCCTCACAACAAGGTGGCTTCCATCTTCCAGGCCAGCAGGAGGCTCTCTCCAGTAGCCACGGGGGTGACCTCCATCACCTTCGCGCCATCCTCCGCTGGCGAGAAGCCAGTCGGGGGTACCGCCTGCACTCCAAGGGAGGAGGTTATCCAAGGCAGTGACTCTTTGGGGTCACCTTTGGTTATATTTTCCACATCCACAGGTCTTAGGCCATTGCCAGTCACTTCTGAGAGTTGGAATACTGAGTTAAATATAACAAGAAGGAAGCGAGTGGGGATAAGAGGAAGGAGGGACAGGTGGGAGTGGGAGGAAGGAGAGGAAGAAACAGAAAGCAAGGCACTCTGATCCCCTCACGGCACTGGAGAGTGCTCTGCATGGATTCGCCGCCTCCTCCAAATCGTGGAGGCAAAGTAGAGGTATGACAGAAGCTGTAAGCTGCACTGGTTATTCTTGGTCTTTTCCATCTGCCTGTATTTATTGTCAGTTCCTTCCTAGTTCTGGATTTGATGGTTAGTTATTTTTCAGTGTCATTATAAGTTTTGTCTTTTCTTTCCCTTTTTTTTTTTAAAGTCTTTGTATATATGTTAGTAAGAGGTAAGAGAAAACTGCTAGCTTCAGGATGCTTTGAACCAGAGGCTCAGCCGAGGCAGTTCTGAGCAGGCCTCCACCTCCACTTCTTGAGATAGTACTGCTGCCTGGTTTCTGGTTCTTCTGGAGCAATGTCAAGGTTGAATGCCAACACATTTGATAGAAAGTTTCTTGGGTAATTGTGACAACTCAGGGAAACCAAAGAGATAGCTAGTCGGTGTGTCTCAGGACGTTGTGGTTTGCAGAAGCATATCTGCATGACTGGTGGCCATTTCCTCCTCATGATAATTTAGTGACGTAAATATTATTAAAACCACTTGTGTGAGAGGAAACAGAGGCTCTGATTAGACAAATAACTTTTGCAATACACTACACCATCAGTAAGTGACAAAGCTTGGATTCAAATCACACTTTGCCTGTCTCTGAAGCTCCTTGTGTCATGTCATGCTCTCAGGGCGAGGCAACACCTCCTGGAATTTTTAAAGGCATTTAGCAATAATCAACAGTTTTTTTCTGTTCTTAATTCAGTCTATAACCTCAGAACTCTAATGAGGTAATCAAATACAACTTTCTGCAGTTGGGAGTTTTTCAGGATGAAAATAGACATTTCTCACATCTACAATTATACCGTATCACCTTGGCCCCACAAATTTTATACCTTTCCCTTTTTTTTTTTTTTTTTTAGTCTTTTTAGGGCTACATCCTTGGCATAGGGAGGTTCCTAGGCTAGGGGTTGAGTTGGAGCTGTAGCTGCTGGCCTACACCACAGCTCACAGCAACGCCGGATCCTTAACCCACTGAGCGAGGCCAGGAATCGAACTTGCATCCTCATAGATGTTAGTCAGATTCGTTACCACTGAGCCACAACAGGAACTCCACAAATTTTATACCTTCCACAAAGCAAGTAAAATCAATTTTTAAGGGATTTGATAGTCAGACGGAGCTTTCTATTCAGCCACAACTTGAACCCCTTGTCTCATATCTCCTTGAAACAAACCACACTGAGTGGAACATAAGCACGTCACAGGTAGACTCCCTACGTGCTTCCTTCAGGAAATTCTTTAGGGGCAGTGCATCCCAATGGCAAAGGACATTGATACTGGAATCAGAGTGCCTGGGTCCAAATCCTGGGGTTGTGCACTTGCCAGCTGCCTTGGCAGAAAGTCATAGACACACACTAGGTATAAGCTCTTCAATAGCAAATGATACCAAAATTTACAAGGATGTCCTATAAAGCAAAAGACCACCCAGTATACCCACAGAAGAAGGCAGAGGTTCCCCAGGTCCCCACAGTATGTAACTACTGACCACAAGCCCATCCCCACTGGCTGCCTGAGCCACATGCTTGCTTGCTAAGTACAATTACCAAAACCAACCCCAGCACATTCCTAAGTGTTTATAGATCATCAAAGGTCAATTTCTCAGGCATACAAACCTCTTTAGGCTCAAGACTTAAGCCCACCTTGGGTCCCATTCCAGCAGCAATCTCAGGCAAGTCACAAAATCTGGCCAATTATCTGATTCCTCTAGGACAGTAGTTTTCAAATGTGGTCCTAGGCCAGCAGCATCGGTGTCATCTGGAAAGTTCTTAGAAATGCAAGTTCTTAGGCTCTAATTCAGAAATACTGAATCTGAAACTGTGGGGAAGAAACCCAGCATTCTGGTTTAACAAGCCCTTCAGGTGATTTTGAGGCCCACGAAAGGCAGAACCACGGCTCCCTTACCTCCTTGAGTTGTGAAGATGAAATAAGATCTTGCATCTGTTCCGCTACCATGTGCATTTCTGTAACAGGAATAACCCTATCCGTGATTGGCTGTGGAGGAATGATGTCAGCAGAATGTGAAAACCATGTGTGATACTGCACATTCTCGTGCATTTAAGGTTCTCACTGCACCGTGAAAATCGCGCCTTGGTCTTCACCATAACATAGGTGGGTTCTCTTGAGCCAGAGGAGCTGGCGTAGCAGTATTGGAACTATGAGCTTCAAGGGGAAAGGAAAAAGTCAGGAGCTTGCTCGGCTGCTGTATCGTCATCAAGAACCTTCTTGCTGTGTTCCAGGGAACTAAAACCAGCACCTGCATCCAGGGCTACCTGCTCCCTTGGTTACATCCCAGCCTCTTGAGCCCTCAGCTTGCACGAGGTTGTCCTGCCTCTTCTGCTCCCCTTGACAGTAGTCCTGCTGACTCAGAGCTTCATGGCCTTTGCCCTGTTTCCACCTCTGCCAGCGCTGGTCTAACAAAAAGTCACCAGCTTCCCATCTCTGTTGCTTTTGTACATTTTAATACCCCCTGTGGCAGCTTCTAACCGCCCATCTGCTGCCAAGTTGGGGCAAGGGACCTGTCCAGGTTACAGTGATTGTTGGGGGCTCATCAGAGTTGCATGAGATTTGAATGGCCCTCTTTTCCCAGAAATTCTGTTATTTCTTAAGCTGAGATTTTCAGACAGCAAAATTTTCTGGGAAGTGTTATTTTCTGTTACCACAGAAATGCCTGCCTACGTGAAGTCCCTGGCAGACAGTACGGGCTTAATAATTCTTCTTATTAGTCCATGTCTACTATCCTTGAAATCCTGACCAAAAAAAGAAAAAAAAAAGCCAAGAAACCACTGCAGTAACAACTCCAATGCAGAACAAAGAAGTATTCTGATAATTTTGGTAATGAAAGGATAAAGTTTTTCCCCTCTTGAGCCAATATTTTTAACGACATTCGTTCGGAGCCATTTCTTCTGCTTTCTTTTCCTTTATCATTTTTCCAGCTTGGTCAGCTTTTTTTTAAAGACATGGAGATATTTTATCCACTTCTATACACTTAAATCCTTAATTACACTCCATCTCATTCTTTGTGATTCTAGAAGATCAGGCACTTATGGAGAAATAGCCAGGTGGAAAGTAACCTGGCCCCTAAGTCCTGATGTTTACAGAGTATGGCACTCAGACCTGAAATCTCCAGTCCCCTTTGCTGGCAGGGACTAGTTCAGTGTCCTCACCTGGCAAGAGTGGGAACTAAGTTCTGGTTCAAGGTTTTAACAGCAGGACAGTCTGGCCAGGAAAGCCAGCCGGGTATCCTAGCTCCTAATTCGGTATTATGTCTCTTAATGTTTACTCTCTAGTCATGCCCTGCCTTAGGACGTCATTTCTAAGTTGTTTCCTTAAACAGGGAGTCGCTGGTCAAAACTGGTCATCTATAGGTCAAATTCAGCCCACAGACATGACTTGTTTGTCTGTGTATTCTCCTAAAACTGGAAACTTAAGTCAAACTTCTTATTTCACTTAAAAATTCAGAACATCTGGCAGCAGTAAGCTCATATCCCCACATGGCAACAGTCAGCTGGAGCTGAAGAATAGTCCCTTTTCAGCCAGGACCAACTCACTCAACCTGGCCACAGTCTCCACCACTCCCTATTGTTTACACACATACACACACCTATCCTCACACAAGCACTGCTTTCTGAATTAGTCTCTAGGGCTGCCAAAACAAAGCATCGCAGGTGGGCTGGCTTAAAAAAGTACCAATTTGCTTTGTCACAGTTCCAGAGACTAAAAGTCCAAGACCAAGCTGTAGGCAAGGTTTGTTTCTTCTAAGACCCCCTCTCTTTGGCTGTCTTCTCCCTGTATCTTCCCGTGGTCTTCCGTCTGTATGTGCCCACATCCAAATTCCCATTTCTTACAAGGACACAAGTCTTATCGGATTAGGTCCCATCTTAACACTTTCATTTTAACTCAGTTTTCAAATTCAGTGACATTGAGGTACTGGGGTTTATTATTTCAACATATAAGTTGGATAGCACAGAATATAATCCATAACCTATTGTCTTCTCTCCTGTGTTGTACCTGCTTGACTCCAAAGACATTTGAATCTGCATCTGTGACAACCAGTAGCACACTTTGGTTTGTTATTTAACTTTCAGAGCTTTGGGTCGTATTTCATCAGATGGCCCCATACAAAGTACCTTAATAATGAAATGCATAAATGGGAGTTCCTACTGTGGCTCAGTGGGTTAAGATCCCAACATGGTCTCCATGAGGATTCAGGTTCAATCCCTGGCCTTACTCAGTGGGATAAGAATCTGGCATTGCCGCAAGCTGCAGAGTAGGCCAGCAACTGCAATTCGACCCCTAGTCCGGGAGCTTCCATGTGTGGCAGGTGTGGCCCTAAAAAGAAAAAACTATTTTTTAAAATGATGAAATGCATAAAGTACATCTCAACAAGATGTGACATTGTAAGGACAGAAAGAACCTCGGAGACCATCTCCCTCAGTGGTTTTCAAACTATTTCAAAGTCACAGAACAAAAGTGAGCGAGAAACTGATACCTAAAGTAGCTAAGCTTCATTCCTTCTCTCCAAGGGAGCTCCGGAAGATACCGAGCCTCCCTGCATGAAAAGTGCTTTGAAAACTACCGATCTAATCCAAATTATAATAGTTTATATATGAGAAACCTAAGCTCCTCCACATGCCCAAGGCCACACAGAGCTAAGAGCAGAGCAGCACCAGACCCCACGTAACCTTCCCAGGCGGGTTCCACCAAGTCGTGGCATCAGTGGGGCTGGAGCAGACCGTTTGAATCCCATCACTGGAGCAGAGAAATCCTGATATTGTGTTGGGGGGAGGGGCAGCCTGGAGCCCAGATGCTAACTGTGCTTGGCCAGTACTGGCTGTGCAACTTAAGGACAAAGGGCTTGACCCCTCTATCCCTCTACACAGGCAGCACAGTAGAGTTAGACTCCACGGGCTCTAAGGTCCTTTCGAGTGTCAAAATGCTAGGCTTCCAGAATTTACACTTAGAGTAATTCTGCTCATCTTTACTTTGACTCTATTGGTACAAAAGGACCTCATGGTCACTTCTTGCCCCAGAGGTACGTGTTCCAGAAATGGACAGGCTCATCCCTCCCACCCCCAGAGAACTGCCCTCAGAGAGGGGCTCCTCAGACACCTTGGTGTCTCAGTATTTTTGCTGCACACCAGGCAAAAAAAACTGGGCTTTATAACAAGTTCAATACCTATACTCTCTCTAACTTGCTCTTATAGAAAAGAAAAAAGTGAAAGAAGCATCCTATAGGAAAAGTAGCACTATGCTGACTCCCTCTTTTCTCAGTATCTGAAACAGGAATTTTTCACAAGGAGAGTGGAAGAGGGGAGGGTGGAAGAAATGACTGTGCTATTTGGGAACTCTAGTTTAGAACTCAGAAGTGAAAGTGGCAGGAATTTGCTCTCTAGTTAACGTTCTAGTGATAACTGTCTTTCATGAGGTTGCCCATCGTGGACTGTACTGATTCCCTCGAGTAATTAGTATCTCCTTTCAAGCCAAAACCTATGGCTCCAAACATCCAAACTTTGATTACTACTAACAGCCGTCTTTTCTTCTTCCTCTTTCCTGAGCTAGGCTACATTTCCAGCTTCTCTGCAGGAAGCTGTAGTTACAGAATGGAGTTCTAGTTAGTGGAATGTGGGCCAGGTATTCTCTCTTCTAGGCCTGGCCCGTGAAAACTTCTCAAGTGTGATCTGATCCTTGCTCTCCTCTTCTGTCAATAGAATAGAAATACCTCTAGAAATAGGAGGGGGAAACCTGGATCCTTGAATGACTGCATGGAACAGAGACTACCCCTACCCACAACTGGCTCAGAGGTGGGCAAGAAGTTAATTCTGCCTAGTCATTGGGATTTGGGGGTTCTTTGTTTCAGTAGCTGCCACTAACATGTGCATCCTTTGAAGTAAAAGACTAAACCTACTCCTTGTCCACTTTGAGACTTTGTTTGAGGCTAGTGCTCATCTGAAGGTAATAGGAAGATAATCTCTTCTCCCTTAGTATCTTCCTCATTTCTGCTTTTTCCTGATTCATGCAATTCCCCAATATGCTATCCTAAACACATTGCATCAGGGCAAGGGCGTGCATGGAAAAACTTGCTGAGCATCTCTTCTGACAAAACTTAAGCTTTTGGTAGGTCTGAGGGGAGTCCATCGTAATTAGTGTACTTGAGAGAAATGTCATCATTGACAGGAAGATGATGGGAGGGGACCAGAGCTTCCCCACCCCCAAGATGGAAAACTTCCATAAGCCTTTCTCCACCAGAGGTCCGTAACAGAATTGAGCCTTAATGCCCTAAAAACTGTTGCAGGTAGTGCACTAACCTTTCTCCTGCACCTCTAGATGGTACCATTTATCATCCTTGGGGGAGTTCAAATTACTGTGATTTAGATAAGGATCTCTAAGAAAAGCTGCTCAGAGAAGAGGAAAGAGAGGACTTGTAGGGCCCTACAGAACGGAGGGAAAGGACCAGGGAGCCTGCAGAACGCCAGGTACACTTGGCAAAGGAGTCTGGCCTTGCAGAGCAGTAGAACAGCAGGGTCCGTGGAAGGACAAGTTGAAGGCACCTTCATAGAGGCCTTTGCCCTCTGGGGGCTCCAGGGCAGTGAGAGGGCGCTTGAAGGAGCGGGGCTAACTGAGCGAGGGTCTGCCCAGTTGTGACCTATAGGATCATGAATGATTCTGCGAGGCAGTGGACGTCTCTGAAGACAACTCAAGAACCTCCTAGAATTCCCACACTCTTTTTTTCATTCACTCATCAGACCGGGTATCCTGAAGGCCTGACATAATTAAGCCAGGCAGGTTGGTGAATGCTTCCTGTTGCAAAGTCTTGAGATAAACAGCCTCTTCCCCAGGCTGGTTTTTGTTGGGGTGTTTTTTAGCTTTTTTTTTCCCCCTCCATGTTAACAAAAAGCTCTTCCAAAACACTAACTAGCACAGCTCTTCTTCAAATGCAAAAGCAATCTTTAGACCTCCTAGAAGACATTGCCAGACCACCAGTACACTCCCGACAGGATGTGGTTGTTCCCTCATTTTATGTTTTTCCAGAAGAATCCCCTCTCTTAATGTAATCAGACTCCGGAACTGTACCCAAACAGCAATTCTGCAATAAAAGTCACGGAAGTCTTGCTACAGAGATTCCTGAGGAGGGAGTAGTACTTGTAGGCAGGACTGGTAAATACACTATCAAGAGTTAATATTTAGTGGAAGATACAAGAGCAAAAAATATTAGTTTTTCAGCAAAGAGTAGCTCGTTATTAGCTAAAACCTTAATGGGAACTCCAGTCATCTCCAATGAATTGTACACAGGACACACGAAATGTATAATTACATGTACAACTTGAGAAAGATTCCAGTGTTTATAGCCCGGGGCTCTGCATTTTAATTGGGATGTGGGCAAACAGTACAGATCAACCCCAGTTATTCAAAGCCCTCGAGAGAAGATTAAAGGAGTTTGAGATGGTTTTATTCTGGTGCTAAGAAAGCTAAGGGAGGGCTGCATAGCTGTTTTCAAGCACCAGAAAGTTTAATCCCAGGTGACAGGCCTTTCGAACGCAGCCCCTGGTACTTCCCAGCTCGGAGCACTTGAGCTCAAATTCTGGCTGAGAACTGCCATCCTAAGTGGAGAGTCGAGTAGTCACACTCTCCCTTCCCCTGGAAGCTTCCTGCTGAGATGCTCACTGTCCCCGCATCACTCTCTCCCCACCCCACCCGTCAAGTTAGTATCATGGCTGATCCCGCACGCTCCTACCCGCCCAAGTCCTAGTCCCCACCGAGCCTAATGCCCTGCTCTTCAGTGCTCCGGCCCCTGCTCCCTTTGAGGTCCTCGTCGCTTTTGAGGCTTTGCCACAGCAGCCTCATGGGTCTCCCTGCCTCCTGCAGCTTCCCCATTCTCACCAGCTGGCCCATTTCCACGCCGCCCCAGAGCGCCTATCCACAATGAGTGTAACACAGTCATTCACCCACGTAAATACCTGCCATGGACTTTCTGCAGGTTGAGAGTTTTTCAATAGTATTTTTTAAATATTCACCTTGGCTCTTTTTTGCATCCAATTTCCTTAGCATTTTTCTCAAGCCCCTTTACAACCTGACCCACGCCCGCCTGCTCATTTGACCCCACTGATTCCGCTGCTCCAGGTATGTTTGACACTCAGTTTTTTGTTTTTTGTCTTCTCTGAGTGGTAGAATTGAGAGTTACTTTTCACAGCATGGGTCAAAAAGCCATCTTCTCTCGGGCCTTCCCAAACCTAAATAGAACTCATCACTTCTTCCCGTGGAACCCATAGCACTTAGCCCTGAACTAGTATCTGTCACATACGATGTGTGCCACTTGTGTACACTTTTGTCTTACTGAACGGTCATCTTAAAAATAGAAACCAAGGAGTTGCCATCGTGGCTCAGTGGTTAACAAATCCGACTAGGAACCATGAGGTTGTGGGTTCGATCCCTGGCCTTGCTCAGTGGGTTAAGGATCTGGCGTTGCCGTGAGCTGTGGTGTAGGTTGCAGACACGGCTCGGATCCCACGTGGCTGTGGCTGTAGTGAAGGCTGGCAGTTACAGCTCCTATTAGACCCCTAGCCTGGGAACCTCCATATGCTGCAGGTGCGGCCCTAGATAAGGCAAAAAAAGACAAAAAAAAAAAAAAAGAAACCGCATCTTAGGTTTCCCCTATTACTTAGTGCAGTATCTGGTATACAGTCAATGTCTGACCACTGAATGAAAGAATAAGCTTCCAGTTCGAGGTGTCTCTTTCTAGTTTACCTAACATACTCAGCCCGGCTGGGATCCGGGCATGTCCAACTTGGAGTAAGAGGCAGGATTCCAGGAACGGGGTTAATAGGAAGTGAGCTACAATTGCCCATAATAGCTCCTGCTGGGCACCATTTATGTCCAGTGTCCGGATCAAAGCTGGCAGTTTCTGCCCTGTCTATTCCTAAGTGTCAGAACCGGAGCATAAGTCCTTCATCTGGCGGTCTGGTCATACCGCAAATACGTGGGCTATTCTCAGGTTCCTATGGATACCGTGCCACCACTGAGCCACTGGGATTCATCTGTGTGGGCAGATGCCACTTCGGGACTGCAAATACACAGCGAACAGGGGGGCTGAGAGGAAGGAAATGGAAAGGGCAAGGAGGGGGAGGGCAGGAGAGAACTGACAGCGTATGGGCAGACGTGCCAAGGGAGGAGGGTTTGGTGTTCGTTCCTGCAGAAGATAGGATGTACTTGAAAATCAAACCTATTAAGTTTCTTTTGCTAAATATAAAACATGAAAATCACAAAGGAAGACTCTTTTCCCTCTTATGGGTATTTTGATCAGAAACTTCTAGATCCATCCGTCAGACATAATTAGGCCACCAAGCGTTCTGACATGAGTCTAAGAAGCAAGTTAGGTGACCAATCTGTAAAAACATAAGATGGTCTCTTTTTCTCCCTTTTGATCATTTCTTTAAACACCTACGGGAGTTCCCGTCGTGCCTCAGTGGTTAACGAATCCAACTAGGAGCCATGAGGTCGCGGGTTCGATCCCTGGCCTTGCTCGGTGGGTTAATGATCCAGCGTTGCTGTGAGCTGTGGTGTAGATTGCAGACGTGGCTCGGATCTGACGTTCCTGTGGCTGTGGCGTAGGCCGGCGGCTACAGCTCCGATTAGACCCCTACCCTGGGAACCTCCATATGCTGCGAGTGCGGCCCTAGAAAAAGGTAAAAAGACATTAAAAAATGAAAAAAGAAACAAATGAAAAAAAGAAGCTATTATGCATGCCATAATAGTACTTCATATAGAGTTGGCTCTTTATAGAGAAATCTTGCTTAGAGCTTCCCAACAAGCCAGTGAGATAGGCAACCTGGATGTTACTCTTGTTTCCCGATATAGAATCAAAGATTGTCCACTGACCACCCCCCCCCCCGCCGCCCCGCCCAGCCACTCAGAGAATTCAGACTCGCACCCAGAACTCTAGCTTCGGAGACGGGGTGTGTTCATGCCCACACCCTCACACCAGGCTGCCAGCTGTAGCCCTAGGCTATTCCTCAGCCGGAGCACAAAAAATAAGGGGGGCACAGATGATTTGGGATGGACATGTTGACAACATTTTTATAGTTTCCTGGCTTTTTTAATTCCACATTAGAGTAAATATATGCATGTCCAATAAGCAAACCACGGCCTCTAACTTTTCTGAACTTCTAAATTTGGTACTCTTGCCAATTTTTGCATGTGGTTTCTTAATTGGCTCAGTCTCCAGAATCGAGCTCCAAAATGGCTTGTCCCCATGGGCCCTGTAAGTTTAGCTCTGTGTGGCAGCCCGCAACTGCCTCCCCATCCCCTTGAGCCAGAGGAAGTCCCTGGATGCAACTGAGGTCTCACTTTTCACCACGTTTTATCAATTTCTCAAAAACCTACATTTGTGGGTATTGTGACAATACCTTATGTTTATGTAGGGCGTGATGGTTTAGGAAGAGCTTGACAGCTTCATATACCCAATCCCCTACTTCCTTTCATTGCAAGGTCCCCTTCCTGGCCACGAGGCTGATGTGGAAGATCCCACCCTTCTAACCTGACAGATTAAGAAGGGCGTTTGGAGAGGTTAAGTAATGTGTCCGTTTAACACAGCTGGAAAGCAGTGGGATCCGGAACTACTAAATCCTCAACTCCTAATCCCCAATCCAGAATTCTTGCCAGGATGCGTGTTGATTTGCCCTCTCCCACACCTACCACAAAAACCCTAAGAGGATGGGAAAATTCATCGCCATTGACAAACAACCTGGAGCACACACTGGACTAATTATTTGTGAGGGGAGAGGATTCCGCCCCCTGGGTGAAAACTAGGGTCCTTCCTCTTCAATCCCACAGCACCCTGGGCACAGAAAGAGCCTGCCACTCTGATGTGCTGGCACATTCACTTATCTGTGCCTCTGACGAGGGGAAAATTAATCCCTTTAAAACTATGTAGATGGAGTCCCCTGCAATGGAATTTTTTTTTGGCTCAGTTAGAAGGTCCACACTTTTCATCAGATTCTCAAAGGATTTTGAGAGGTTTTATTCAAAAAAAAATTTTTTAAAAATCTCTGCCATGTAAGCACATGAAACTTGGTAGGTTTCTCCGCTGCTTGTCGCAGTGCCTTTCCCATAAACAGTGCTGGCTGACTGGACGTGTGTGTGCAAAGGGTCTAGCCGCTCTGTCAAGTTCTAATTCTGCGGTTGACCGAACCACCATGCAAACTGAAAAGATGTACTAGACCAGACCCAACCGATGAGAAAGAATCTTAGAAGTATTTGCAATTGCGAGTAATTTTTATCAAAGCTACGGAAGATGTGATGACTTGCACTCAACACTTTGTTCTTCCTGTCTCACTGTGCATTTACCACTAAGCAAGGGAGAGGACCTGCCTGCCGCCACATTCAGCAACACACAGAGAAATTCCAACATGTGGTCCAGCCCTGACTGGTTGGACATCTTACATTTTAAAGCTATTTCCCTTTCAGAATTAGAAATAGACACACAGCCATTAATTTCCAGGTGGAACATATCAGAAAAGCGCCTCTCGGTAAAATCTGGCTTTTTCTTGACAAATACTGAATTAAGTTATATACGCATGCTGTGGGTTAGAGACTGTCCAAACTATGGGGTGACTTGGGCCCTCCTTGAGTGCCGAACTGATCTCAGAGAAGATCACTAAAGTCGATGGTACCTGTTATATGAAATTCAATGCCCATCCTCGCTAAATCTCTGGGTTGAGTACATATAAGATAATAAACCTGTCATAATCCAAAACAAAGGGCCACCAGGGAGTGACAAAGCCCTCTTGAAATGTCAGAGCAGGCAGGGTAGATAAAGGGCTGGTGGACACCCCAGTCCTTCTGCCACCCTAGACTGAGGAGCCTTGAAGGAAAACTGGCCAGGCCTGCAATGTGTTGGCATGGGCCAACCCCTGGGACAGCCTGGAAAGAAGCAGAGAATGGAGGAAATGTTCTGGAGAACAGTGCTCTTCTGTCCTGCTGGCACCCCACGTCCCCGTGGCCACGATCTGTCACTGGTTATTTTCATGCCGCTATCAATAAGCTTTACACAAGAACTACCTGGAGGCGGAATCTGACTCTGGTCTTAAATACCAAAGAGTATAAAGTCTCCTGCCAAAGACACATTTTTACAACCCTGCATTCCTCCACCAGTGATCTGTATTCCTCTCGCTGTCAGATTTGAAAGAGGTGGCGGGGTACCGTCAGCCAGTGGCATGTCAAATCAAAGGTCTAAGGTCTGATAGGTTTTTCAGCCGCTGGCCAAAAGACATCCTAGGGTTCAGGAGGTCAGTTCAGCTTATTTCTTACACCATTTTGATAAAGGAGAATCCTTTGTAGTTGATGACCTCATTTCTATGTTATCTTACTGATCTTCACGACTCTACTACGAAGTAAGCAGAGCTGGTCTTATGGTTCTGAGTGTGCAGATAAGAAACGGAAGATCAGAGACTTTGAGGAGTTTGCCTGGGTTCGCACTGTAATTTTGAGAGCTGGGTCTCAAGTTTTTGGACTCCCAGTCCAGGGTCCTCTCCAAGATAGTCCTTTTCAGGGCAAATCAAAAGGGCTCTGCTCACCCTTAAACAGCAGCTCAAATGATGACTGGCAAGTCCTCTTAGAAGGAAAATCCTTTTATAAAGGGGAACTTTTGGCAACTTGATAAATCCTTTGAGTGGGTCCAAAAGATACTCACTTGGAATTGTATTCTGTTCTCTCTGTAATGGTCTAGAGTAAGCTTTATTTTTAGTAGTTTAATTACAAAACAGAGCCACATTTATTATTATGTTACTTTATGTCACTAGTGCAGTTACCCAGTCTAAGACCTTTGAAAACTTTTAAAATAATTGGAAGGCATTATTGAAGGAAAACTTGCATTATTCATTCAGTTCAAGAAGTATTTATTGAACATCATGCCAGTACTGTCCACGGCATTAAGACAAAAGTGGTCAATACAAGGTCCCTTCTGTAAGGGGTTTAAAACAGAAGTCAAGCAACAACAGGCACATAGCGCACGAAGAAATACCTGGGGACAAGAGCACAAGGTTCTGAAAGCACAGAGAAAGGCACTTGCTCCAGTGGTGGAGGGCAGAGAAGGCTTTCCAGGAGGAATAACGGTCAGTGCTAATAATTCAGGAGAGTAAGATTTTGCAGAACTTTTCTATCCTCGACTGTACCTCTAGGGCCACCGACCACTAGAAGTGCACCATGCTTCTTTGCTTCATCTACGGTATTCCCTTTGCCAGAATGTCTTCTCTCGAACTTGATTCCAGTATCCTCTTTTTCATCCTTCAAGGCTCAGGTTTAATGTTGTCTCTGTCAGGAAGCCCTCTTTGATCTTATTTTAAGAAACTGAACTGAAACTGACTTAAAGATTCTAAACACAGGATTCAAGCTCTGTTACATTTCCCTTGACTTTTCAACCTCTCAGTGATGTTGAGTCATTAAAAGATCACTATGTCCATTCTCTAGCATTTTAAGGGTAGGTCACAACGTCCACTACTTGAGTGTTACTGGGGAAGCCTAAAGGGGGAAAGTATGGCCATTCCTGAGTTCTTCCCAAGGCTCGTGTTATTATGGCGTCTTGGTCTTTAACCAAAGCCCAGAGAATAAGAGACCATGTTGCTCCTCGGTTCTGTTGGATCCCGGTTGGTATATGAGCTAGCCTAAAGAGTAACCACCGTCTGAATCCTTGGTCAACCATGGCAAATTTGGGTGCAAACATGTCAACAATGCATTAAATAAGACCTCAACTTTTCACTCTAAGATTATAGACTGGTTCTTTGGGCCATCATCAAATCACAAATGGGACTGGAAGAACTGTCTCCAGAGATAGCAGGGGGACTGAAGACACAGTATGCACATTACGGAGTTTTACAAACTCTCTGGATGTCCCAACAATAAAGTTACAGATGCTTAATCCTAAATTAAGAAGCTAAGTATAATGTGGCCTCTACAAGTGGCAATTTTCTATAATTTGAGGAAAATACCCCCTCTAGAAATGGCTGGCAATGGTTCTTCTCTGTTAAACATCTTTGTCAGTTTTTCATAAGGGACAGGATCATCCTGAGAAGAACAAAAGATTCTTATTTTTCAAGATTCAAGATTTTTTTCTTAGTAGATCAAGAAACTAAAATCTGAATTTTCCTCTGGACATGTGGGTATGATTTTATAACAGGGGAAGTTATACAAAATCAAGGGACCTGTATTCACATTTGTATTAATTCCCTCAAACCATTTCCTGGCTTTTCATATTTTGTGTTCTTGCCTTGTTCTCCTTTGTTTTGAAAAGAAACCTCGTCAGTTTTTCTGTGGCATGCCATTTTATCTCTTATTCTGCCGGCAATAAGATATCTGCCTAATATTGGCAGAGTGACTTACAACAGTGATTCTTTGTTCCCCTCAAAAAAAAAAAAAGCATGAATACTACATTATTAAAATAGAGATGGAAATGTGTTTCACTTCATTTTGCTAGTTACTTAGTGAATATTGTCATGGAACCAGCTGCTTTACAAAAGGCAAAGTAAAGCAGCAATAGAGTGCGCTTGGATCTTGCATTTAACATGAGGCTCTCTGAGTATTTACCAAACAGTGACTCATAAATCAGCTCACTTTGGGTAGGATGCAAATGTGGCTTGGAATGATGCAAATGTGGCTTGACGTGTGTAGTCTGCTTTGTGGAACCTCCATGTCACCAAGCACCAGACAGACTACCTTGCTGGATCTCTGAGGGCTTCTGAGGAAAGGTGAAACCACAATGGGGGTAGGCTTAGGAAAGATGACAGGTAAGTTTTGAAGAAAAAGAGCAAAATAAAAGGTCATACAGAAGCTGGGAAGCTGAAAGCTAAAGCAAGGAACTTCATAAGCAAACTGATAGTTAACTCCAGATTATAAATCAAATGAATACTTAACATCTATCAGAGTAAGTGTCTTACTTAGCTCAGACGGGCTGTTATCTATGTCCAACACATTCATGACATCTGAAGCTGTTTTTTCTACATGGAAATTTTCTCAATTTTTTAAAGCTATGGAATGGCCTAGATTGTATGTTTATAGTCACATAGTTGAAATCCACTTCATCCTAAGTCACATACAATTTGCCACACACCATCTCAACATGAAGATTGAAATCCTGAAGACCCCATTAACTCAGATCCCACTACATTCTAAATCTGTGGGAAGATAACCGGACATCCGTAGAAAATTAGTCTTGTATGGTTTGCCAGGTCATGGCCAAAGCAGGTTGTGCCTGTGATGGGGCAGAAACCAAAGGTAACAGGCAGCAGTCATTCAGGGGACCCTGACATTAGAGACACGCAGCCGTCTCTGCAGGCCTTCACGGAGAGGGTCCTTACACCTCTTCTCTCAGGGAGATGTTGGTGAGCCCTCTGCTCAGTAATTAAAAGGACAGAGCCTGCAGGCACATCTTCAAATTACTATTTTAGAACAAGATGCCAGAGACCAAGTCTGTGCAGGGGGAGCTTAGCTTCAGCCTGGGATCCATCACCATCCTCAGCTGGCTCAGCTCTCCATGTCTGGGCTGGTGGCTGGGGGCTGAGCTGCCTCCTAGAAACTACCCTACATTGAGCCCAAGGCTGGAGAGAATACAACCTGGGTATGTCCCAGCCTGGTGGAATACCAGGCAAAATTCTACTCTCGGAAGATCCAAGGAACTCTGGGAGGCAGCTCACTTATTCTAAGATGGGAAGGAGCCTGTAATAGGGAAGAAGAAAGTAACAGAGCCCAAGTATTCAAAAAGGGCAGTGGGAGGTGGC
Source organism: Catagonus wagneri (assembly GCA_004024745.2). Taxonomy (NCBI): domain Eukaryota; kingdom Metazoa; phylum Chordata; class Mammalia; order Artiodactyla; family Tayassuidae; genus Catagonus; species Catagonus wagneri. Next base: position 5,234,584 of record PVHT020004019.1, read on the forward strand.
ATGGGGTTGCGGCATCCTGGTTGTTGCACCAGCCCTAGCCCAGTCGCCTTGGCCATGTGATCAGGTCCCAATAAGACCAAATTTTGAGACGACTGTTGGAATAAATGCCTTAGCTCCATGGAGCCCAGGCCTCACGCTGAGCACAGGGTGACACTCCTGGGAGGGAGCCTTCTCTCTGGTCCACCTGAGACGCCCTGCACCCTTGGAGCAGCGCTGGGACCCCAGGAGCAGAACGAGACTCCACAGCCAGGAGAAGAGAGGCAGCCTCTCCCTTGGGACCCTCAGAATTACTCCAGGGAGGAAAAGAGGGGACATTATAGGGCTCTTAGAAGAGCCATTTGAGAAAAGAGTATTGCGAGTTATGAGTCCTAACTTTCTGTTTCTGAACACGTTATGATTTCCTCCCATTTCCATTATCTCTTTCGAAACAAATCAATGACAACTGATTTGCATGTTAATCTTCAGAGAACATAAGGAACAGGTGAAACCAAGACCCCCTCCACAAACCCTATTGGCTGGAGCAGAACAAAAGCATACAGGGGATTGTGGGGGTAGGGGGTTGGGGGAGTTAGAGACTACAATTTTGGGTCCTGCGTGAGAAAGGAAAATGCAGTTTGCAGATCCTGAAGACCCCTAATAAGGCTTGCTAAGAAAAATAATAGAAATGTTGTCAACATTGGGAGAGGGAATTTTTTTTGAAGTGCATGGATTAGCAGACTGTATACAACTATCTAGTGGGATTTATTCCCCCCATTCAACTGATATGCTTATTTACTGATAAATCTTAGAGAACTTGGCCCTGTAGATTTTTCTTTTCATCTCCTACATACAAAAAGCTTCCTAATGGTTTTTGACAAAATGATAATTCTAAGTCCCTATAGGCCCTCTCTTGGCAATGTCTTATTAGAGCCATTGGCTGAGTTACCGTGGAGGCTTTAAAGTAGTAAAATCGCATTTCTTCTGATAGTCAGACCCTTACAGGGATTCAAACCGCTCTTTCCAACTCTCGGGACCAATTAGGGAGGTGATACTGCATTCTGAATTCAGATTGCCAGAGGGTTCTCTGTCAGGTCAGGAATCAATAGGGTCCAAACACAAGGGAACCCCCTAAAAGCAAAAGAAATTGTGCATTTGTGTCTGCACCCAGCAAAGCACTCAGAAAACGCAGTCTCCTGTTGTTCTTGGTTTTCCCGAAAGAGCAATACTTAAGAGTTTGTGAGGAAGATATTGTTTGTGCTTGAGGCAAAGGCCCCTTAAGTCTTCTTTCTTGCCTTCGTCTCTAACTCGGGCTCCTCTGCTGGAGTCTTTGCAGGGATCCGTGATGCGGTGGGGACCTCTGCCAGATGGAAGCACAGTGGGATTTCCTCAGTTAAATGCACTGACTCCAATGTCAGAGAAACAAATCAACTGTTTTTACAAAGGGTTATCTGCCAGACAAGATTTCTCTTTTCTTTCTATTCTATGCTTCCTTCTTCTTCCTAGTTCACACCCATCTGTCTGGGCCTCACTTAGCTTTTCATGCTATTCCCGCTTTTGACTGGACTGCCCAGGCCCCACATCAGGCTGCCTCTGCACTGACACTCGGAACAGGAAGAAATGACCGGAGCCCTAGACTCACCTTTTTTACTCCTTTGTATCTCTGTTCCTCCTCTTTTGATGTCTTCTGACTTGCTCCCAGGGAGTGTTTTATATTTCCAAAGCACACCCATTTTCCTTACCTGTATCCAGTGAGTTAGCTTCTGGAGCCATGAGTTCAGGGTTAAAAATTAATGTGCTCACATAGCAGAGTTTCCATGTTGATTATATTGCCTGTTCCTAAGTCGGTAATAAAACACATTCAGAAAGACACAAGGGGAGTTCCCGTGGTGGCTCAGTGGAAACGAATCTGACTAGGAACCATGAGTTTGCAGGTTCGATCCTTGGCCTTGCTCAGTGGGTTAACAGGCACTGCCGTAGCGTTGCCGTGAGCTGTGGTGTAGGTTGCAGACGCAGCTCGGATCCCGCGTTGCTGTGGCTGTGGTGTAGGCCGGCAGTTACAGCTCCAATTAGACCCCTAGCCTGGGAACCTCCATATGCCACGGGTGTAGCCCTAAAAAATGACAAAAAGACAAAAAAAAAAGGTATTATGGGTAGAAAAGCATCATCTTAAAACTTTTTCAAATTCTGGTTCTTCTGCAGTTGTGAGAAATAGAAACTCTTGGCATTTGTCTGTGTGCAAAGGGAACTGATGATCCAAGAGTCCACTGAGGATGGGAATCTCTGAAAACCTGAGCATATGATTCCATCCATACGCTGATCCGTCTGTCTACTGTTTGACCAGCTCTTTCTGTTTCACACATATAAGAGGCATCATGCTGTTGGGAATTAAATTTGTCTGCCCTGATAGATGTTTACTTTTCTTGCCCTTCCTACCACCAGGATAAATCAGATTCCTCTTCTCCATTCTACTACAATGGTAACTTCTGCGGATCACAATGAACCCTATCCCCGTGTGTTGGTATTATTAGTAGCTATCTGTATCCCTATAAACCTTGAATTTTTTTTTTTCCACTCCCATGGCATGCAGAAGTGCCCAGGCCAGGGATCAAACCCGCCCTACAGCATCGACCCAAGCTGCTGCAATGTCAATGGCAGATCTTCAACCCACAGGGTACCAGGGAACTCCTAGACCTTAAAATTCGTAAAGGCAGACTCCTGCTCTCTCCACACCCCTACCCTCCAGCCTCTCCCCCAACCTTTGTAACCTGGGAGGTTGCAGTGAGTAGCTGCCAAGGAGATCCCATCTGCTAAATGGGGAGAGACCAAGAATACAGGCAACCATGTGCATGTGAAACGTGAGATAAGAGACAAATAAGGATATCAGGAGGGCAGGTGCTCTGCCTGATGCACTTGGCTTTTGATCAGCATAAAGATGACTTGCAGAAAAATCTTACCTGCTTTATTTAAAAACATTTAAGAACTCGTAATGTAAATATTCATTGAAAAGCATCCTGATTTTTTAAAAATAAGATACTTGACAGTTTTGTACCCATTGGTGCATGCCTCTTCTCCCGTTTTACTTCCTTCTTTGTTAATGTCAAGCATAAACCTACAGAGCAACCCTGGGCTGCCTGACTCAATACAGTCGTAAAGTCTCAGGCACATCTTGATCTCTGTTACAGGAAATACTGTCTCCTAGAAACAAAGGCAACTAGATTTACCAGCCACCTCGGGAGACGTGCTCATGAGATTCATTCCTGTTTAATATGTGTTTCTTAATTATTCATCAGCAAGCTGTAAAATAGGTAATTATGAGAAGAGGTCTCATTTGGATGTTAACTTGCAAATAAGTCAGGAAGAAGTTTGTATAAACTATTTTTGAAAATTTACATAAAATCTAAAATTTTAGCAAACCAAGATTTTATTTAGAAATGAAATCTTCTTATGAAGAATAATCCAAAGGCAATCATCCTGACTTAAAATCATTTTTATCACAAGCCCATCTTCTGTGAGCTTCTGTAGTAATCTAGAGGATGAGATTAGACCTCATTATGAACTACTTATAGACATCATTTGAGATGATGGGAAAGTAATTTGAAGAATTCAGAGCCTGGTAATGAGTTTCCTTTGAAGTTGGGGAGGGGTGGCAGTGGGAACCGAATTTGAGATAATTGCTGGTTGTCTCCAAGGAGTCCAAATGTTGATGAAGCTTCTGTGATGAATAATTAAAGAGACTAACCTCAGAGGAAGATGGCAGAACATCGTTAGGAATGCCTGGACCATTAAAAAGGCGGCATCTTGGTCCAACAATGCACTACTTAGGTTTCTCCTGATCTTCCGCTGTCTGCTCCCACCTCTGTTCTCACTATCTCTTCTACCACAGGCATTGAGAAGCATAACTGAAAGCCTGGGAGATGGAAGATACCTGCTTAGGGAACCCTTCTGCCAGAGATCCCCTTCTGGGTCCCTCTCCCAAGCACATTTAGTAGGTCCAGAAATGCTTGCCCAGCTCGTTGAAGCTTATAAGCTCTGCAGCTGTGTCATAGCCAATCCATGCCTCCCTAGGAAACCCTTTCCTGAGAGAAAAAAATACAACTCCAGGCCTTGCTTTCTCTTCCCATTCATTCCCATCTCTGCTGTGTGGCTCATGAGACCTTAACTCCTTTTAGCCATGTCACACCTGGGGTATTCTCCCAGGATCTACCAAGAGACATCCAAGTCCATGTGGCCTGGCTAACCTTTATTCCAGTCACAGATGCTGCTTGGCACAGCTGCGTGGGCTAGGGGACCCTAAGGGAGAGCAGGGGGGAGATGTGCTCATTTCTCATGCCAGATCCCCAAATACCCCTTTGTCCTTGAGGCATTCTGTAGCCATGATAGCCAAGCACCTAGAGGTAATAGAGAATGAAGAGCATGGCCACAAGGGCCCAGGAGACAAGGTCAAAGGCATGACCTCATCTTACCTAATATATCTGCCAAATGAAGTCCTATTCTGAGGTATTAGGGATTAGGACTTTATTTGAAGGGACATAATTCAAGCCATAGAAACATCTTAGCTGGTGATTCCCAAATCCTGGTCCAGGGCTGAGGCTGATGGAAACTGTACCCTCCGTGGCAGATCAGTCTCTCCCAGATAGTCTTGTCTGCCATGTTACAGCCTCACTAGGTGACCCTGCCTCTTGTAGAGAGAGCTTCCTACATCCACCCCCCACACACACATGCTTTCCACTGGGCAGACACTTGGTTTGTCACTGCCTGCTCTCCCGCAACCCGGAAAGAGGGCAGGAGAAGCAGCTGGGGGATGGGGGCATGGTTCGTTCTTGTGTTTTAGCTTCTCTTGGCCACTCAGAATTTGAAGCCTGTCAAGGAGTGGGCCAGCAGCACATTTTTCCTGGGTGCCAAGCTATTAAACCACACAGTCTCTTCAAATCACTGACAATGAACTCATAGACAATTGCCATGATTAGGATGAGCGGAATGGTGCAGTCCTCAGACAGCACGTTCAAATAACAACAGATGTCTCCCTGACTGTCTTCAGAGGAGAACAGATGCACTAACTAAAGGATTTTGGTACTGCCAAATAGGGTTTTTGAGGTTGGGACATCATTCAATAGCACCAATCAAAGCCAGACTGAGTTCTCCCACCCATTTTCCCCTTCTGCCTTCCTCCTCTCAGTAATGAGCCCCCCAAGCAAAGGCTGAGTGTGTACGTATCACCAGTGTGACCACAGTCCCAAGTGATGTTATAGCCTCGGGCACCCCCAAGTACCAGCCCCCACAGGATATTCCAAGTTCAATGAAATAACACCAGGTAATGATGTTTCCATTTGCATGGAAATCATGAGAGACTGGATTTTTCACACACAATCTAAATGTAGTTCCCAGAAGCTGGACATTTGGGCTCCACTTCAGATCATAGAACATAAATCTTCAACCAACTTGCAACAAGAAAACATGTATCTGAAAGGTGATATGATTAAAAGTGCACTTAACTGCTCTGCATTCAATAATTCTTTATCTTTCTAAACACACTTATGGCTTTACAGTTGTTGACCATGGGACTTTGGAGGGTCCTGCTTTCCACTCTTAGGGTTATGTTGTCCTTTCATGTATGAAACAGCTCTAAGAAGAAATGTTTGTTTTTAACGTCCTTACTTGGAAAAATGTAAAAATGGGCCATCTTGGTGATCTGCCCCCTTTCTCTACACACACATAATTAGTTCTTTGCTGGGCTATGATTATCAGAAACCTGTAAACACTGGCCAAAATAAAAACCCAGGGACGGTTCAGATGCTACAGTCGACTGAAAAGAAGACTTCAGTAAATATCTGGGGAAGTGAATATTGTAATAGACCTGATCAAGACACTTCTCTTGAATATGCAGCCCTGCCTGACTCCAAAGACCCTTAACCCCATCTGAAATGGAATCCATCCACCATGCAAGGGTCTTACTCCCGCCCTTTGTTCCTTGCTGCTACCATGAGCTTTGTTCCCTATGACATTTATTTCTCTCTGTGACTGCTGGCCAGTGAGTAGGCTGTCTCAGACTGTCTAGAGAACAGGAAGCAGATGGAAAATAAATACAGTTGAGCTCTGGGGGCAAAGCTACAGACAGGACAAGAAAGCCAAGAAATAAACAAACAGGAAGGAGACTGGTCTTTCTGCCTTTTATCCCTGGCTCTGATAAGACTTAAACAGCAAGACAGCAACCGGGCTCAGTTTCAGATTCTACCCAGCATAGTTTTTCCCTTGGAAAATCTCTCTGCATTTTTTTTAAAAGGATGATCAAAATTATTGCCTTTCATTTCAAATGCTATCATCGTTATTACAACAGAGGTATATAATATGAAGACTGAAAGCAACTTCACAAATACTGCACTTGTATACAGTGTGAATGGGTTAAAGATAGAAACATTGAGGAGTTCCTGTCGTGGCTCTGTTGGTAACAAATCCGACTAGGAACCATGAGGTTGCAGGTTTGATCCCTGGGCTCGCTCAGTGGGTTAAGGATCTGGCGTTGCTGTGAGCTGTGGTGTGGGTTGCAGACACGGCTTGGATCTTGTGTTTCTGTGGCTGTGGAATAGGCTGGCGGCTACAGCTCTGATTAGACTCCAAACCCAGGAACCTCCACATGCCACTGGTGTGGCCCTAGAAAAGGCAAAAAGGCCCAAAAAAGGGAAAGAAAGAAAGAAACATGGACTGAGATGGATCTTTCTGTATCGAAGCAGAGCAGTGGGCACAGGTCCCAGAAAGATTCTTAAGTGATTAGAGATATTGACTGCACTGGCTTCATCATTCTTCCTACCTCTACTCTTCCTCATTCTTCCCTTTCCTCTTGTCAAGCTCAGCTTTAATGACAGAATCTAAAACCAGTCATTTACACCTCATAATATACTTAAGTAAAAGCATTCCCTTTTGTAGTCATTATTCTTATTGTAATACATCATACTAAAAGCCAATTCCATCTTACTTTCTTCACTAAGAATTTCTTCCTTGTAAGCTCCTATTATTGTCTGATATGTCTTTGAAACTCCCCATCTTACCCCCAGACTAAATGCCTCCTCCTTCGAGGGGTTTGCTGGGTGACTGTATGAACAATGGTGAACACGCTGGAGCTAGATTACCCAGGTTCAAATCCTGACTTCCCCATGTCCTAGTTGTATGACCTAGCCCATGATTTCTAGCCTGAGACTCAGTTTCCTCATCTGTAAAATGAGAATAATATGAACACTACCTTCTTCACAGGATTATAGTGAAGTTTGACTCTGGTAAATATAAAGCTGTTGGAACAGTGGCCAATACTTAAGGACTAGCTGGTATTAGTGTCTTCATTGTATGGTCAGGAATCATTAATGTGGATGTATTTTCCTTGATACTAAGTGAATGAAATCTTAAAAACTTGGCTCAGCAAAAAATAAGAAATTTCTCATTTTTAAGATCAGCCTCTTTTTTACAGAATTGTCTCCATGATTAGTTTATACCATATAAGACCATCTTGGTAACATTCTTTTTAAAAGTATAGTGTGTCAAAGAAACTTCAGATAGAAATACAAAGTCTCTTAAATTTTAATCTTTTTTTTCCCAATATCGGCAACTGTCTGTTGTTACTCATCAGTGATCTTATTGCATCTAGTATATTCCGATTCCATACATGCCTTACTTTCTACAAAATCTGTTTGACTCACCACGATCAATTTAAAAATGTTATTGAATAGGAATCTTTTTTGAAGGGAAAGAGTTAGCCAAGGGTGAGAATAGTTGACTTTATCTTCAAATAACATTTACCACACTTCACAGCTACACTGGCACAGTGGCCAACAAGAAGGAAACCACCCCTGTTAGACGACGTTTTCTGGCTCTGGCAAGTTGTGTCCTATATTTTCAAGGCCTGGCTGCCCCTCCATCCCATTCAGCAAGAAACATTTCGATCCTACCCCAGCCCAGTGCATTCAGATGTCAAGGGAATGATAAGAACTGTAAGGTGAAAGGGGAAAGGTGAGAAGCTCTTCTGCCCCTAGTCCGCTAGTGTCAGTGGCATCCTGCTTGGTCTTCCCAAGTAAGGCTGGCCAAAGGCAAGGATTAATTCTGATTTAAATTAATTGCACTTTTATTTTGCATTAAATAGAAACGAATTAGCGTAAAAATAAATTTTCTCCTTATGTTTTAATTTGTAATCTGAAAGAGCAAAGTCTGAGGAACAGCAATAAGGCACGTCCCTTGCCTGAGGGAACAGGCTTTTCCTGACCACCCAGGTCAACCATAGGCTCCTGTCTTGTCCATCGGGTCCAGTCATAAAGCTCCTGGGTACGTCTCTTCTGCAAAACTCAGATCAGAATATTTAACGACAGAGGATGGTTTATGGATTAACTGTCAAGGCTTCTGAGACCATTTACTGCTTGATAAATGCTAATGAGACAGTAAGCTGCTATTATTCGTTCACCTAATATAGATTATTTCATCCACTCTGTAGAACCGCCGTAGGTCTTGTTTAGAGACCAGTTTTTCCATGCTATTGCCATTCTACATTGTCCTCCAAATGACATCGTGTTTTAATTGTAAAGTCTTGAGTTTTCAACCATCGCTGCTGAATCCATCTTTAAGGCCTATGTGATGATCAGAGGGAGGGTAATCTGCCTAAAGCCTTAGATTTGGCTCAGAATCACCAGGCGTCATAAGCCTGTTGTAACAGAGACATTTTAATAGTTACTTTAAGGAAAAATCAGCTGGGAAGAAAAACCAGGCTGAGGGGGAAGAGCAGGGATGATGATTATCTTCTGAGCTTCAAATTAAATCCAGCAGTTGGGCCAAAGGCCTTAGGAGTACTTTAGAAGAGACTTTAGAAAATACAGGCTTTGCAAATTCCTTTGATTCCCATCTTTCTGAATCTAAACATATTTGAAACAAGCTAGGAAAAAAGAGAAGCACTGCAAGCACCTCTGTCCCAAGGAAAGAAAAAAAGGCATGCTGCATTTACTCCGCATTTCACTGGGAGAAAGAAAATAAATGTTACTTTAATATTGGGTTACAAAATGTCCAGCTCCAGTGCCACCTGGATCCTGACTCCTTCAGAGTTCCTGAGAAGGTGCTCGAACCTATCTCTCCATCACCTTCCCCCTCCACCCGGGAAAAAAAGGTAATTAAAACAACTCTCTCATACCTTACGAGTGAGTCATAAAGATTAGAGCACCGATTCAAAGATGAAAGGCTCAGTATAAATTCCAGCGTTATTGTCAGGACATTAGTGTGAACAGACACGTCCTGTTTAAGCAACATCTACCTGTCAGTGGACCTAGACTAGGATGACCTTGACATGCAGAGGGAAGAGCCATAGTGCCTTGGACTCAGAAGCACAACATCTGAGCCCATCCTTGTTATAATACCTCTTAACCGTCCATGCTATGTAGCTCACTGTGAAGATTTAATGCATATCTGCTATGCTCCCCACACTCCTGCAAAAGGCATACATGTTTATCCCACTCTTAAAATATGCAGAGCTGTTCTAGGGCTTGAAATACAGGAATTAAACAAAGTATAGCTCTTACCTCTTCAGAGCTCATATTAACCCACGCATTCTTTGTGTAGCCTAGAGAGAGGTGAGTCTGCTAAAGCTTAGAGGCATCCCAAAGAAAGATCCTCCTTAAAAAAAAAAAAAAAAAAAAAACTGCCCAGCCATTTTGTAGCTGACTTCCATCAGCAATGACTATATTAGGCTAGGACATGTACTGTGAAGAACCGAAATGTTGTCATTTTTCCTGTTCTCAAGTCAAAAAAGTGGTAGTGATATTAGAATCTAGACCTGCTCCAGTTTACCACTGAAGATATTTTTAAATGGGCTAAACTGAAAGCTCCATCTCTCTGCTCTCAGCATCCGCAAGTTTGAAGGGGTCCTTCAACCCAGATGACAAATGCGTATGCTAGTGTTTGGTAGTTGACTAGCCTCCAGGTGATCTTCAGCCTGGCCAGGGGTATAGAGAACAGAATACTCTGCTGCCTCTGAAAGCTTGTCAAGCTCCACCTAAGTCATCTGAAGCAGCTGTCCCAACTCTGTTTTAAAGGTCACCAGGCCCTGACCTCCCTTAGAAACCTAATTCCAACATCTGACGCATTTAGAGTTGGATAGACCTTCACTATGTGGAAATAGAGAGTAACAGTTGAGTTCAGTTTCTAGTAATCTAGCTCTGTCACACCTTTGATTTTCCAGCCTCTGTCATTAGAGTTTGGCTTTCCTCAAAGGACAATCTAATAACTGTTGATTTTCTTCTTTTTAAAAATATTTAAGCTAGCTGGGAGAATGTGGTATCTATTTCCTCATCCTTAAAATGAGACGAGATGATTAAGATTCCTTTTGTGAAGGATCTTAATTCTTGAAACTCTGCACAGTAGCCTAAAGCAAGGATCAGTCAACTTTTTCTGTAAATGGCCAGAGAGGAAAAAATTTTGGGCTTTCTGGCCATGGGGTCTCTAACACTCAACAGGGCCATTGTAGGGCAAACACAGCCATAGCCAATACATAAGCAAGTGAGTGGAGCTGTGTTCAGCAAAGCTCTATTTACAAACACAGGAGGCAATAGATTTAGCCTGTGGGCCACAGTTTGCCAACCTCTTGTTTAAGTTAAAAAACAAGCTTTTATTCTGTAGATTCATACCACCCTTCCTGTGCCTGTATCTAGGCTCAGATTTTCCGAAATGACCTACAACCATTCAGCCATCAGTGGACTTAGGAATTCCTTGGTTGCCTATGTATTAAATACACACACACACACACACACACACACACACACACACGGTGATGTTGGAGAGCTCTGTTCCTGATTTTCAGGATGAGTGGAAGCCTACATTTTTGTTTCCTGTATTCGGTAATGAGACTCAATTATTTTAAATTTCTTAAGCCACATTTGCCAATAGCTCGATACAGTTAAGGAAGAAAGTTCCTCCAGTTGGAAGTATGGTCGGTCCATAGACCAGGAGCCACAGCAGCATCTGGAAGTTTGTTACTATGTGGGCTGCTTTCACATTTGGGCTGCTGTGGATAATGCTGCCATGAATGTGGGGTACCAATCTGTTCAGGTCCCAGCTTTCAGTCCTTTGGAGTTTGTGCCCTCCATGTCATTTTAATTAGCTTTTACCAAAATGCCTCCCCTCCATCAGAGAGGACCATTCTTTGAACATATATATATACACATACATCCCTTGAAAGAGCTGTCATCAGCCTGCTAAGAGAGGAAGCAGAAAGCTCCTGGGTCACCATCAGCTAACCCAGCAGAGTGGCAGAAGTTGTGGTCAAAATGCCCCGGGTTCAACTTTTTAATGTCATGAACTTCAAAATCCCGAGGAACTTCTTTGAAAAACATATGGCATGACCTCCCCAAACAGTGATTTGGTAGCAGGTACAAAGATAGCCAGGCTGGGTAGAGCAGGACGTCCCAAGGTGGGCAACCTGGGTGTTTGGTGCTCAAAGGGAAAAATGCCAGAGTCCAAATGAATGGAGCTTCTCTGATACCATCACCCAGGATGGAAAGGAGAAGATGGGAGAGGTACAGAGGTAGTGGCTCCCAGATGGAGGAGCAACTGGATTCCTGTGGAGAGAGGAACAGACCCTCTGTGGCAGGAACACAAGAATTTCAGGTCTAGAGTCACCGAAAGTGTAGGATTTACAGTGCAGCCTCGAGAAGTGCTGTTCAGGTCCAGAGAAGAGATGGGAAGCAGAACCCCTAGGGAGAACCCAGTGATGGAGATGACCACTCAAGGGAGGTACAACCCATGACCAAGCAGAAAAGATTCCTCTCCTGGTTCCACAGTTCAGGCAGCATCTCGAACCTCGAGAGCAGATGTTACGTGGGATCTCCAGAAGGTCTGCGGCCCCAGGAGACCCAGCACAGAGGGTGAAAGAGGACTTAACACATGGAGGGACCACACACCACATCCCACAGTTCGTGGGTTCATGTGTGTTGAACAGGACCTGGCAGAGATCTTTCCTGGATGGGTTACTCAGGTTCAATCACCCACAAGACAGCTGCTCATGCCAGGCATCAGCAGACCACAGCGAAAGGCAAGAAAGTGGCGAGAACCAAGGAGTTTAGGGATCAAAGCACACTTCCCACATCCCCTCACAACCCACTTTCACCTTCAGTTGTACCATCAAAGGGTGACACCCAGATCTTACCAAGCCAGAAACAGCAGACCTACTTCCTTTTTGACCCATTCTTGATCCGTTTGAAAATTCCCCATTTGGCACTGATTTCATCAGGTTACTCATCTGCTGGTTGAGCTTTCACTCCACACTTAGGCACTGCACCCACAGCTGGGGCACAGATGTGACTAAGACAATTCCCTACCCTCAGGAAGCACAGCTCTGATGAGGAGACCAATCATGACAAGGCAGTTACAAAAGGGAGTGGCCAGGGCTATGAGAGAAAGAAACGCAGGGTGAATTAAGGGTACAGAGAGGGAGTCTGTAACCCAGGAGGAGCAGACAACCCAGAGGACCAGGACTACTCAGTAAGTTTGTATTAGTTTCCTATTGCTGCTGTAACAAGTTACCGTAAACTTACTGGCTTAAAACAATACCAACTTCATTATCTAGAGCACCTGAGATCAAAAATCCAAAAATGACCTTAAGGGGCTACAATCAAGGGCTGTAATCCTGCTGGAAGTGCCAGTGGAGAATCTGTACCTTGGCTTTTTCAGTTTCTCAAGGCCGTGTGCTTCACTGGTTCAGGGCTTCCTCTCAACAATGGCATTGCTCCAACCTCTGCTTCACTGTCCCATCTCCTCACTGACCCCACATTCCTGCTTTCTTCCTGGAAGGACCTTGTAATTACATTGAGCCCCCCTGGATAATCCAGGATGCTCTCCAACCTCAAGATCCTTTAACGTAATCACCTCCTCAAAGTCCCTTTGCCGTATCAAGCAACAGGTTCGGTTTCCAGGGACCAGGCCATGGATATCCTGGGGGTGAGGGAGGGAGTATCCTTCTGTCCATCATGAAGTCAATTCCTTTAAAAATGACCTACTTAGGCAAAGGATTTTTCATGTCATTATTACCCTCCTGAAAAGACAGTCTTCTTTTTTTCTTGATCTGTTTTTATGGAAGAACTTATGCAAACTTTCTTTTACTTGGAAACCTGCCACAAATCATCTACATTACATGTTAAAATCATTGTGGATAATGTCAGCAAACAGCAGGCATCTTCCGCAAAGCCTGTGCTGATTTACCATTACCATTTCTCCAAAATGTTTCTATAATGAGTCACTCTGATTCTCTCTGACTCTCCAAAGGCTGATTTTTCTCATATTCTGGTCCCATCACTCCTTTTCCCTTAGGTAGCAACTAACAAGCCCCTTGAATGCAGACATGACTTTTCATGAGCTGATAAAACATGCATGAAGTCAATTTTATTTTATAAATTACGCAAAAGAATAGAATGCAGACCTATTTCCTGAAATTGTTTGTGTCTATAAAATCATGAATTGAAAGCCTTAAGTCTTCCAATATATTTATTACTGTATTTCTGTAATTGTGGGGTATGATGGAGGAAAATATGAATCCAAATTGGCACCGAGAATAAACTTTGCTCAAGTTCTCACAGATTACTAACAGTATAACCTAGACAAAAACCTCACCCTCGGGAATCCAGACCTGGCACTTTTTGCACCAATCACACTGTCTCTTCTATGTCATTCTTTTCAAGATTTAAAAAAAAAATAGGAATACAGTTGAGTTAAGTGTATGTCCTGATTTTCTTCACTGAAACTTCCCACCAATAGTAGTAATCGGTGTTCTGTAAAGAGTCCTGCCTGTTGGTGGATGTTTGACTCTCTGAAATATAAACAAGTTTCAACAAGAGGACAGAGAATATGTAATCAATATACCCTGGCTCCTGTTCAGAATGGCCATGCCTCTGGCACTTGATATCTTTGCAGAAAATGGATATCAGAAAGGATGATCACACTTCATTTAAAAGCATAACAACAGATGTGGGGGCGATGGTGTCAGTGAGAATCAGTTACATATCTAATGAAAGTCTTTGTGGATCTCAAATAATGACAATATGGCAGTCCTTTCATTTCTCTCTAGAATTCCCCTGAGTGGCTCCTCCAGATGCCCTCCCCCACCCCAGCCTCTTTCTCACAGCCAGATGGCCAGGGAGCCGACTGGAGGGGGCAGATCCAGGCCAGCCGCCACCAGCTCCCTGGATGTTCCTTCTCCCCACCTCAGAATCACTCTTACCTTCTCTGTCAGTTGTCATCCCTTCAGCTGTGTTCAATTGGCTGGCTCCCCCGATGGACTCTTGCACTAGAACCCCAAGTCCTCACCATATTATGAAACTCATAAGCCAACTCCTGCCTCTCTGTGCTGCTCTCCACTCCTCCATTCCTTTGCATCTGCTGATTTCTCTGCCTGCATGGCCGCTCCTTCACTCTTTGCTTGGAGAACTCCTAATCATCCTTCAAAACCGAGCTCAGAAATGACCCCTGTAATGCTGTTCCCAACCAACGGCCCTCCTAAATCAAGGTGCATGCTCTTGCTCTATGCAGCAAGACCCCAGGCTTTCCCTCCTGGAGAGTAAAGCCCTTAATACCAAAACCTTAGCATATCTGCCCATCGCTCTGGCTCCCTCCAGAAGTTCTCAGACTGAGAACATTTTAAGAGCAGAGCCTGCTCCTTTTATCTTTAAATCCCCCATCACTTACCACAATCCTCAGTACTTGTAGACACACAGTCAATGTTTGTTGAGTGATTGAAAGTATGTTCATCTTTCCATTTAAAAAAAGGGGGGGTAGTTTTCTTTCCATCACTCTGCTACCTCCGGGGAAGGCTGTCCTACAACTCTGCTTCCCTTTCTCACTAGGCAGCACCTTCTGCAAGCTGATTTCACCTGACCCCTGAGTCTGCTTTACTGATGCTAGACTATTTCCTGTCACCTCGTCTATAGCTGCAGTTGCTGCTGTAGTCGATCCTGGCTGCATCTCTACACCCAATCTCCTTACCCTTCTGAGTACCCAGGGGCTTTTACCTTCCTGCCTTTTGCATCGCTGCCTTCTCCTATTTTACTTTTAAATCTAGAGTCGATGCTTCCACCTTTGCAGCTTTCCATCCACCCTCTCTGTCTCACAGCGTTCTCCTTCCCCAGCTGTCCCCTGCCACCTTTATAAAGGTGCTAGTCCCATGGGGTTAGTAGACGCAAACTATCGCAGTTGGAATGGAGAAGCAATGTGATCCTGCTGTTTAGCACTGGGAACTGTATCTAGTCACTTGGGATGGAACATGATGGAGGATAATGTGAGAAAAGGTTGTATATGTGTATGTGTGACTGGGTCACTTTGCTGTATAGTAGAAAATTGACAGAACACTGTAAACCAACCATAATGGAAAAAATAAATCATTTTAAAAAATTAAATTTAGGAGTTCCCATCGTGGTGCAGTGGTTAACGAATCCGACTAGGAACCATGAGGTTGCGGGTTCGATCCCTGCCCTTGCTCAGTGGGTTAACGATCCGGCGTTGCCGTGAGCTGTGGTGTAGGTTGCAGACACGGCTCGGATCCTGCGTTGCTGTGGCTGTGGCGCAGGCCAGTGGCTGCAGCTCCGATTAGACCCCTAGCCTGGGAATCTCCACATGCCGCGGGTGCGGCCATAAAATGACAAAGGCAAAAAAAAAAAAATTAAATTTAAAAAGATGGCCTGGGAACATGCATAAATTGAAGCAAGACAGCATCGAATGAAGTAATATGTATACACACTGAGCAGGAAACCTCAGTCCTTCATAAGGGTCGCCCTACCCCATCCTGGACCACCTTCCTCCAAACCGGCCACCCCACCCACCCCATTTCCCTGCCCTTTAATTGATTCTGGGCACCGTTGCTATCATATTTCTTGCACAGTGTCAATTCCCAGGTCAGATGCTCTCAAGGTTCTGCACCCACACTCCTCTCACAGCCAAGTGAGAGAGATAAAGGCACAGAAGGCAGAGAGCCTTCCGACCCATTTCTTCAGCTTAAAGCCCTGCCCCTTCCAAGATGATACACTGCCTGCATTGTATGTCAAAATGCCCTTTCTGTAATGAAACAGTGGTCATTTTGCTTCCTTTATGTCAGGATCCTTATTTGGGGAAATAAGAGAATTCATAACTATAAAATATGGCCTGAATATTGTTTTTTGAAAATCATGCTAACTGGTCTGTTATCTCGGATTTCTACAAGGGACCGAGTGGTCTCTGCATCCTTTCCATGTCAGATGAAGACCTTACTACCTTTGAAAGAACTTACAGCATTTTAAAAGTAAAAAACAGGCAGAGACAAAAAGATGTTTGTTATAATGTAGAGCTACCTGAGATGTTTGCAGCCCCTATTTTTTTTAAGATGACGTACGTCACCCTATTGACGACACAAGAGATGGACTTTTTTTTTCTGCTGTGAATTCTACTTTATATTTGGAAATAGTGCCCACAGTGAGAAATGATATTCCTTAGAGGGTGCAAATGTCCAGACAAGCCAAGAGCCTTTCTGTTTATTCACACCTTCCAGTTTTTTAGCCTTGAGTTTGCCTTTAAGTTTTGTAGACACATAACATGTGAATAATGACTGTCATCAGCACACACCCTGACACACATATACATGCTTTAAAGCAGGCAATTAATCATTTCTTCCCTCAAGACCATATTTTATAGTCAGAAACCAATTGTCAGCACACATGCTCCTAAATAAACCAACACGCATTCCAGTTAATAGATTAATTTGCACGAAGAAGGCATCGTGGGAAGAAAACCTGTGCTCCCAGATTTCTCAGGCAGGTGCTCAGCCTTTTAACATACAGATCAGCCCTCTTGGCTCCGACGCCTTGGGAACACTGCCCAAAATTACTTACAATTGCAAACACGGATGATAAGATAGCTCTGCAAAACAAGAACCTAGTTTCCTCAAAGTAACCTAAGCAAAGCTCGGCTCAGGAGGGGCCTGTATGAGTTTTTTTTTTTTGGGAGGGGGGGGAGTTGTCTTCTTACATCTGGCTTTTCTAATAGAAGATAGCTATGCATCAGTGCTTTCAAGCTCTCTTGCTGCCATCATGCATTGTTCTTCCGATTTCCCTGTAAGCGGGAAAAGTTTTGATGCTGGGAAAAACTGAGACCTAGTGGAATTAATGCTTTCAGAGCTGGGGAGGCTTCTCACTCGAGGCCCCCCCTCAGCCTTCAGAGCTCCTGTGACCCCTGCCTCACCTTGTCTCTCCTGCACTGGTCTCTGACCCATGCCATCAGGCCTGCTGAATATTCAGCTCCCATGGACATCACTTTATTGAAGGAAGGGACCGTGGGAGTTTGCTCAGAGCTCCAGAAAAAGGCAACTTATGGTCTGTTTTTCGTTTGTTTGTTTTTTTTTTCTATTCCACTCCACCAAATCATCCTTTTGAGAGCAAAAATATAAAGGGTTAGCATGGGGCGGGGAGGAGGAGATTGACATGACAAAATCTTAGGCTTTCAGAATTCATAAGCAGAATCTATTTAGTTTTAGTTTCCCTAAGCAAGGATCATCCATACTTTTTCCAAACAGAATTCCCAAAATTAACAGCAGGGGATGCAAATCAGCCCTGTTGTTCCCCTGCTGGGTCCTCAGGGAAGAGACCCTAGGAGTCGGTCGGGGTGGGGGAGGCTGCTCCCCTGGGAATGAGGTCCCCAGCTCAGCCTAGAGGTCCAGGAGGGCACTGACCTTCTGTTTTATCTACCCCTCTGCTGTAATCCACCAGTGATCCCACCTGATTTCAAAGGCACCCTCCTCATTGTTCTTAATTCCCACCAAAGGCGGGGGTGGGTGGGGGGAGATGCGGGGAGGAGATTAGGCTCCCACTGGCCCAGCCACTTCTTGTTCTGGCACCTTAAGAGGTAAAGGGTTTCCCTTCCCTTCCCTAACAGGAGCAAGGCCTTTCCTCCCCACAGGGGACACGGTCCCACTCGGCAGCGTTACCTCCAGAGAGTCAGCTTTTGTGAACAAAGACCCAACTGTCTGTACAGTGCGGGGGCAACCCCCGCTGGCGTTGGGGCACACCCTCCTGCAAGCCCAGACCTGCACGGAGAGTTCCGCATTTCACCGCAGGAAGCAGGACCCGTGGCTTCAGGCATCATCAGTCATCATGAAGTGATGAGCCTTAAAAAGGAAAAGCTAAAACAGAGGTGCCGTCCAAGTCACGCCCGATAAAAATGAGCACTTCTTCCCCCTCAAAATAGCATTTCCCTGATTCCAGGTTGGATGGTAAGAGCTCACTGTACTGTCAGGAGCTGGGAGAAATGGAGACTGTTTCCCCCTTAATTTGAAGTCCCACAAATATTTGGGACATGGCGTGGTCAGAGGGAACACCTTCGAGGATGTGCTGATTGAGGGAGAGTCTTTACTTAGACCCTTCCATCCAGAAAGACACACATTTAGGAGGAGGATTAAAAGCAAGAATAACGGGGGGGGGTTGGCTTCCTCCAGGAATCTTCTGTCTGCCATTGGAGTGTCGTTGGACACAGCTTGGCAAATCCTGTTTTGTGCTCAATTCAGCCAGGGGAGCATTGACGTGCTCCCCACCCCTACCCCCAGCACAGGGCCCTCCAGCCCAGCAGGCAGGGCCCAGGGAAAGCTTTCCTTGCCTGGAAGGGCTGCCCCCTGCAGATGTTCCTCAGAAAGGGTGCAGGGCACCAGCTAGTCAAATCCATTGACCTTCCCTGGTCTATGCCTTTGAAGTAAAATTGTCTCCAGTGCAGAAAAAAGTGGTAACTGGAAAATTTCAGCTCTGTCTTTCCTGGGAGATTACATTTCCTGCCGTACCAGGTGGAGAGGAAATTCACTTACATAAAATTGGATTAATTTTTTTTTCTTATGTCTCCTGGTCCACCAGAAGCATCTTCTATCAGTTGCCTCTTTCTGAACTTCTTGGCTCTTTCCCAGACTTCATTTATTTCTTAATCAGGACATCTGGCTCTGGCATGAAGATCAGAAAGTGAAACAGAAGCAGAAAAGAGGCTGTCACTTTTGTCCTTGCTCTGCGTTTCCTCCTCACCCCTAGGCTGGCATGTGCTTTACGCAGGTGCGAACCTAGATGGGCCTTCATCTCCTCCATCAGTCAACTGCTGAAGCCTCACACCTAATCCTACCATCTGTTCTCATCTAAAGTCTAAAAATGGGAGAGAGGAGGAGGACTGACAGGTTTCATCCTAGTTGTCTAAGCTACAGATTTGAAATGCGATATTGTTATTAAATCGGTGGTCATTGTTATTGTTGTTCAGCTAGGTTTCTTAAAGTAGTTTTGTGTGTGTCCAAGAGGAGCCTTTTAAAATCTGCTCTGTGTCACACTGAATGACCAGAAAGCCTGAGTAGGGTGAGGGCGACAGCCTAGCGTTGGGGAGTTGGAGCTCCAGCTAGTTAAGGACAGTGTCCCTGTCCCCATGGAGGTCCGGAGGAGGAGCCTAGCATGGGAAGTCAGAGCCGGAATAAGGCAAGGAGGGCACTCTGGGCTGGGAGCTGGCAGGAGGGGTGTCAGAGGAGGGGCTTCATGTGGCAGGAGGGAACTGTGGCCCAGACGGCCGGTCAGAGCCTGAGCCTCTAGAGGAGGGGGTCTGATGATGGGAGATGAGAGATGAGTTATGTGGATTGACCGGATAAGGAAGCGGTTTAAAGGATCGCAGGAAGGGAGGACTGGAAAGAAGCCTATGTGTTGTTGGATTGGGACTGGATATATTAATGTAAAGAAATGGTTTTCAATACTCAACAGTATATACAGAAGTAAGCAGCTCTGTCCACAGCTGCTAGGTCCTAGGAGTCATGACACCACAATGACAATGAGCACACCCAGTGTGCTTAGATAGTCACTAGGCAGAAACCAGGGTCCCTGGAGGAACAGCTGATGCCAGAGCTGGAACTGTGAAAATCCAAGATCAGTAAAATAACTTGTCACGTCAGAAAGCAAGAAAGAGCCCAAAAAACAAGGTAGAACTATCAAAAGGAACATAAAGGCAGCTTCAATGGACTGCCACTAAGATCAGGGACAATTTGAGCATCAGAAAATTGTAATAGCAGCTTATAACCCACTAAATATGATAAGAAGCTGAGTCAACTCTGAAACAAATAAATTGAAAGCTTGATGAGGAACAGGACATGACATAGTTTCAAATGCTCAAAATGCTCATGAATGACAAAGGACCCGTTTATGGTGGAAAGGCCTGGCAGATGCCACCTTGACCATGTGCTCGCAGTGGATCTCATCAGCAGGGAACAATCTGAAATCTTGGGCCACCTGATAAAGGTGCAATGGAAAGAACACAGAATCATTTCTATGTGGTTGCTCCCCCAAAGGGGCAGCCTCAATCTGATCATGAATGACCACCAGACACATCCAAACTGAAGGTCATTCTATAAAATAACTGGCCGGTAACCTTCAAGGTATCAAGAGCCTAAAAGATGAGAGAAGACCGGGGCCATATTCTGGGCTTGAAGGAGACCAAAGAGATATGACCCAACTTAACATGACTTCAACCTGGGACCTCTTGCTATAGAAAATAGCACTAGGACAAATGGCCAAACTTGAATGGGGTCTGAGGATCAGATGACAGTAACAGCGACAGTATCCCTGTTATTTCCCTGACCTGGGTGGCTGCAAAGGGGTCATGGTGGAGAAGGTCTTTATTTGTCGGAAAGATACTCTAAGGTTACCCGGGGTGGTGGCAATTGTGTGACGGCTGACTGCCACACGGTCAGGAAGAAAATGATTTATTTTACACTCACAACTTTTTTGTAAGTGTATCCTTTCAAAGTGGTTTTTTTTTTATTATTACTATTACAAAGACTGTTAGTTCCTGAGTACCTGGGAGGGCAGAGACCACGGAAATTCATTCTTACCCAGTACCTGGCACATGCCCAGCCCAGGTGAGCACTCAATAGATGTTTACGGACTTTATTTGGAAAACTGTCAGAGATACAGAAAGAATGCAATGAAAGGGCTTCCATGAACGTTTATGTACTTACTTTTAAAACATGTACAGGGTTTATAATGTACCAGACGTTACTGTAAATACTTGACAGCTCAACGAGAGAGGTGCTGGGAATATCCCCATTTTTACAGAGAAGGGAACTGAAGGACAAAGAGGTTGTGGGGCCCGCCCAAAGTCACACAGCTGATGAGCAATAAAACTAAGGGTTAGTGGGGCTGCAGAGTCCATGCTCTTAGCTGCTGGGTCGAGTCTTCTTCAAGATCCCACCTGCATAAAACTTAAGATCTTCCCCACTCAAAATAATCCAATTCTCAACTCTACCATCGTATTTTTCATACACTCTAAGTTTACAAAATAACATCATGTTCTTTGTTTCGTAATGCCTAGAGCCAGCCCAAAAGAAGCTCACTTCAGAGCTAGACACTCATGTTTCTGGGCAGTGCCTGTCCACCAGCATTGGTCTTCACAGAAGTCTAGATCACCCAGAGAGTCCTCCCAGAAAGATCTTTGGTTCTTAATTATAGCAACCAAACCTTGTGTGGCCCCAACTTTTTAGCTTTCTTTCTCCTCTGCATGTCCCTTTCTCCTATTTGTACCAGGATTTTAACATGGAGTAGACATATCCTGGGCATATGACAGTACGGTTAATCTTCTATATGGCAAGGAACGTCCCACTAGCCACTGACCCAGGTCCTACATGATGACACCTTGCTGTCTGATTTCCCTCCGTCACAAGCCTCTGAATTTCATGAAGCATTGAATCAAACGTGCCTCTTAACAGAATGGACATCTATAGAGCCCCTGTCGAGGGGAGTTGAAGATACTCCACCCCATTCCCTCCTTGGCCTCACTTCCTCCCCGTTGTGAAATGTAAAAATATGTTTTACACTCACTTACATTCTCCCAGGGCAAGGCGCTCTGTCAACACAGAGGTGCAACCTCCATTAGGCTCCCCTTTACAGCGACTGGCTCATAAAACAAATCCAATAAACAAATACTTCTCCTTATAATTCAGTGTAGCACGTTACCTAGTAAAACTGTAACGGGCATGACACAATGAGCTCTATTTCAGGAGAATGGTTTGACTATGTTTGTAGCCTATGATGTTATCTCAAAAATGTATCATAAGTTTCAGGTAGGCTTAGAACAAGTTCCCATGTTGCCAAATAATAGCTCTTGGTGCGTTTATCTTCAAATAATATTTAGTCATAGAAACAAGATCTTCCATTTGCTGTGCTCCATTTCCATAGGGGTGAAAGCACGGGGTGAGAGACGGTGGGGGGGGACAGGAAGAAGGCAAACTTTTATTCAGTTTTAGGTGTTATTTCTAAAATGGAACTCTAAACTTTTCCTGTACTTCTTCTTTGTGCCAGTTTCCTCAGTAAAAAAAAACGCTCGTATTTATATATTTACATGCAAGTCCTCTGCTCTCCCATCCCCACTATAAATGTCTTTCCATTGCAAAAACATAGCTGCAAGGCTATCAGTGTGCTGCTTGCATCCTCTCACCCTTTATCAATTCAGAGCACACCTACCAGGCTTCCAGCTGCAGCATCAGCCTTTCTTTGTCTAAGAGTCCTTCTTCACCACTGGAGCCCACTTTGCTGCTTTGGAGACAAGCAAAGTATTGTGAAATGAATGTTCCCAGGAGTGGTCCTCAATCCATGACTCAAAAAAAGTTGGTGCATATATACGCCATCTCCCTTGCCCCTTGGGTGGGATGAGTCCAAAGGCATGTTTTCAACCTCTGCTGCCATAGCTTCCCCAGAGGGGGTGAGGTGCAGTCACCCACAGTGTCAGCTGGCTCGATAACACAGGCTATTGGTTGCCCTTTCACATTCCTGTTTCTCTTCCCCAATCCCCTCCTGCTGTTCCCTGGATTAACAAATTGCACTTTAATCCTTGCCTTAGCATCTTCTGGGGAAACCCAAACTAAGGTAATCATTCTCCAAAGAATATGGAAGTTGACCAAAACCACTGGACACACAGCTATCCTGCAGGCCCAGTTGACAGTTCCACCATAGGAGAACTTCACAGGGAGTTCCCATCATGGCTCAGTGGAAACGAACCTGACTAGGATCCACAAGGATGCAAGTTCGATCCCTGGCCTTGCTCAATGGGTTAAGGATCCAGCATTGCTGAGAGCTATGCTGTAGGTCGCACATGCAGCTGGAATCCTGCATTGCTGTGGCTGTGACTGTGGCATAGGCTGGCAGCTACAGCTCCGGTTCCACCCCTAGCCTGGGAACCTCCATATGCCAAGGGGGTGGCCCTAAAAAAGGACTTCATGGGACAATCTGTATCCAGACCTTATTTTTCTCTGCCCTCCCCCTGCCCTGTCTACAATGCTCAGCGGGCAGCGATGGGTTTCTTCTTCCTTAATTCTCAGTAGCCCTTCCCCCAAAGTTTTACTTCCCTGGCAATCTCTTGTCAAAGAGGCCCACTGTTTATGGCACCGACCCTTTTGTTCCATGGGCTCTTATATCGGTGTATTTATTCTTCTGAGCACGACGGCTATAACCTACCATATGTTTACTTCGACCAGGGTCACCCGACCATCTGGCCGGAAGCTTATGCCCCAAGGGAAGACATAGCCATAAGCCAATTTACATTAAGACACAGATTCTAGACATGCAGTCGAAGTTCAGACACAGAGCTGACTCCAGCTGACAACGCCACCAGGCTCTGATCAACTCGACCCACAATATGTGGACGTTCCCGCGTTTCAGAGATGGACGTCAAGACCTGACTTGGCTGCATGATGATTCCAGTTGTTTACTCCTTGCTGTGCTCATCTTTATTCCATCCGAGAGCACCAAGTCCGGGATAATACTTTCAGATTCACCCCCCTCCAGCCCCCTATCCAGCTCCCTCAGGTTTGCTTTTAAAGGGACTCAGCCATGTGCCTCTGGGTCAGCATTTTCTTTATGGCTATTCTTGGTGTTTCTGTGACCATTAAATTGTTTTTTAAGATTAAAGGGCTGGAGTTCCCTGGTGGCCTAGTGGTTAAGGATCTGATGGTGGTGTTGTTGTGGCACAAGTTCTATCCCTGGCCTGGGAACTTCTGCATGCCTCAGCGCCCCCCCACACACACACACCCCACCCCCCCAGCCGCTGCCAAAGAAAAAAGATTAAAAAGCTGGTTATGATCATAAAAATTAAAATTATTTAGCACCAGTTGTTCACAGCCTCTCTTGCCACCCAAAACGCGATGGAAGAGGGAAAGGCAGACCAGCTTTTAGTGACCTGCTTTCCTTCTCCTGTCCAAAGCAAAGTTTCTGCTTTCTCTCTTTTTTTTTTTTTAATGACACTGGTTATGAAAATAATCTGTCAGTGTTTTCAGCAAGCATCTGCCTTCACCACCCCACTGCTTCCTACAATGTTATCTGAAGTATTCCTTTGCACGTATTCGATCCCTGGCCTTGCTCAGTGGGTTAAGGATGGGGCATTGCCATGAGCTGTGTTGTAGGTTGCAGGGGCAGCTCAGATCCAGCATTGCTATGGCTGTGGTGTAGGCCAAGGGTACAGCTCCAATTTGATCCCTAGCCTGGGAGCCTCTGCATGCTGTGGGTGTGACCCTAAAAAGACAAAACAAAAAAGTCTTCCAAGTATTCCTGTGGAGCCCGGAAGCAGGGTGGAGTGGACAGCCCGATCAACATTCATGTGTGTTAGGTGCACTCCAAATATCCTTTCTCTTTCCTGTCAGGAGGACTGTTGGTTTCCTATGACTTGGTGCTGAGAAGACACAGACCCTCCTGGCACAGAGCCCCACAGCTCTCTGCAGGAGAAGCACTCCCCAGTGTATCAAAAGTAGCTCTGTTGATGGGTCACAAACACAAACTTCATTGCTTTGAATCAGCCTGGAGATTTTTCATGAGCTTTTTTTCCCAAACTGAATCTTAATAAGAACCCTCTGGAGGGGTCTTCTGCAGGAATAAGTACATTCCTAGTATTTAGCGGAGTATCTGACACATAGTAAGTGCTCAATCAATATCTATGTCTTTACCTACTTGTCTGTTTACAGAAGACACCAGGAAGTGTCCAGCAGGAAAAAAATGCCTCTTAAAAAATTGAAAAGAGAATACGACTTTTATGAGAATGGGTACACTGAATAAATACAGAACTAGTGCCGCCTTTTTTCCTCAAAGCTCGATTTCCTGGAGAACTTGTTCTTCAGGCCTGTGGTTGATTTGACTTTATGTCAATAGCTAAGAAGAGATGACAACATATGATGAAAAAAGTCTAGGAAATAAGCAATTCAGTTCTCTGCTTTTGTGTGGAAGTTTGATCAGTGGGCACCAAAGCTGTGTGTCCATTATAAGACAGGCATCCTCCTCTTAAGCTCTATTATTATAAGAATTAATATGTGTTTTTTTTGTCTCAACTACCTAGAAAACAGGACTACCGCAGGGTTATTTTTGCATTCCCAGTGCCTGGCACACCTCTCATGCATAGAAAGCATTCAATGAAAGTTTGGCGAATGAACGAATTGAGTATATTGCAGGAAACAACCTGTACTGTATGTCAACACTTTTTAAAGGCCTGAGCACTAAGTTGTACAAGATAGTCTTTCCAGAGACAGGCTGGGAAAGGTCCCTCTGATTTTAGAAACCAGTTAGAACCCCACTGCAGGAGCGCCCAGCCAAGGACTGAAAGGCTTAGGAGCATGGAAGCCAAATTCCTCATCTTGAGTCAGACACACCTGAAGTCAAGCTGACTCCAGGGCTCCCTGCAGGATCAGACCAAAGCTGCCATCCAGGGATGGATGTTTCCTGTCTGTGCCTTCCCACCATGCTGCTCTCACTCCCATACCAGTTGATTAATAAATGATTAACACATGGCAGGCAGTGGTGGGGGAGTCAGGTTAGAATCAAAGGTTGGATTCTATATCAGGAGATGGGCACACAGACTGTCTCTTTCCCTAGAACACCAGCCCCCTCTTCCCCTCCCCTCCTCAGAGGACACAGTCCTGCCCACTCGCTCTCTTCCAAATCTCCTCTATGAGTGCTGCCCGCTCCCCATTGCTACTTACTCTCCCCAGCACCTCACCACTTGCTTCTTCCTACATATGTGTTGCCACCCCTAAACTCTTGACTTCTCTTCCAGCCCCTAACGTTCTTTCCCACCACCGTCAAACTCTGTGACTCAGCCGACAGACCCAGCCTCTCAGGATGGCCAGGGCTTTATCTCATTCTGTCTCTAAAGAAAGGTGGTACTTCTTGGGCCGCACACCTGCCCACATGTGCAGACATCAGCCAAATAGGGCACCTGGTAAGGAAGGGCCCGGGAGCCCCTGTCCTGTCAAATACATGAGAAGGATTCCAAATCGGGAAAAGATACAAATGGAAAAGAAAAAGTACAAGTGGTGAGGCCAGTGGGATGAAGAGGCGTGATGAGGCCATTTTGACTCTTTTATTGAAAGAGCAAATCTACTTGGTCGGATTATAAGTCATAAAGTGACTTTTTTAGTCTTCCCCCATCTTCTTTCTCTACAGGGAACCTCTCCTGGTTAGTCTGTAGAAGCTCCGTGCTGTGCTGAAGGCAGCATCACCATTTAGTGGTGCCACTTAGTTACCTGAACTTGGATGATGATGATTCCCTGTGAGCAGTATAGGCCCCAATCTCCAGGAAAACAGTGGCCACGCTAAACTGGTTTGGATGGTTATTGGACGAATGCTGCTGTATAAGCCCCTGCAAAGCCAGCGTGGATAGAGACAGACTATGAGAACCCTTCTCTCTAGGGTCATCTGCTACAGTCATGCATATTCTCCCCTATCCCCTTGGTCTGTTTTTTGACTCCAAGAGTTGAGAGTAAAGCTACACTGGAATCTTTCTTTCCAAACAGTGTTTAGTATTCATGTCATTTAGCACTTCCTCCTCTTTATATTTGTAATGGTACCCTAAGGCAGTAGAGCCAGTTGGCCTGTTGGTCAGCTTGCCTGCCCTGCCACATATCTTTTTAGAGAATGGGATCCCTTCTGATGGGGACTCTGGACCCAGTCATGTCCATTATACCAGAAGATAGCACTCAAGTCAAGACAGGCCCAGGTCGGGAAAAAGGACTTGGAAATGCAGGGGCCTCATGGGGCTTTGGGCCTTCTCGGGGGTCTCATCTGTCTATGCTGGGCAGCTAAACAGAGTAGTGATATAAAGCTGAGTCCGGGGCAGCATAGTTCAAAAGGAAATGAAGGGGAGCCTGCCACTGAGAGGGAGGGAAAGTGGGCGCCCAGAGAGAGGCAGAGATGGGAGAACATGGCTTCCTCAGGACAAAGGAGTTACCCCACTACACTGGTCCCTCTAGGTTCCTGGAGAAAACACTTGCCCTCAGATTTCATGACACAGTCCATGTCCTCGTAACAAATCACCCTCTTTGAGTTTAAGTAGGTTTAATTCCAGAAAATAAAACCAAAAAAGTCCAATAAGATAGGAACAGGAAGGGTTTGGGCCCCTGTTGTAGTTTGTTTGAAGACTGACTATCTCAAAGACAGGGGAGCATTCACATAACCAAACGATGTCTGACTTCTCAACATCACACAATGATCCTTTCTGTGTAGACAAGGGAAAAAGTCACCTACGTTCAAACCAGAATATGTGGCCTTTTGTCACTTTAGAAGATATCCTCGGATTAGAGAACAGAATTCCTGATTTTCCAGACAACCAACAGGACCCCCAGACTCTGAATTAACATATCTAGTGGTCATTACTGTACCCTGTCATGAACTGATGAAGTCCATAGAGCCTAAAGCCTTGCAGATGAAAGAGGAAGCAGAGGAATATGCTTATCTTCCTTTTGAGTTAACCTCGATTTCAGAACAAACTTAAGAGTGCCAAGAATAACTGATTATTCTCCCCGTGATGAAGTGTACTTTCCAGCAATATTGAGTCCTTCCCACCAGTACTGGGTTACGATGGGAACCATGCCTTAGTGATTCTCATGCCAACTTGAAGGTTGGCCTAATGATTTAAGTGCCAGCATGAGAGCTCCGTCCTCAGTTTCTCTTCCAGAAATGAGAGCACGACCACCCTAACAAATGAAATACCTCCTAATGCCAAACGTCCCTCCACAGGAGACTTATTAACCAGTGCCATCTGAGCTGTAACGCTTTCTCTTCCGGAACTGGATGTAGCATTTCACACATAGATTTGTTTGCCAGCCTCTAGCAATTTCCAAGTTTCCCACAGATTAATGAAAAATCCAGCTGTTTCCAACTATTTGGAACAGAGCAGTATGTGATAAAAATGAGGAGAGAAGGGAATCTTTATCCAATTTCTCCAGCAGTCAGAGAGATTTGGAATGCATTGGGAAGAAAAATTGCAAGCTCAATTGTCCAAAGATTTAAAAAAAGAAGAAAGAAAGAAACCTTTATATTAAATTGCCTGCAAATGCCTTTTATTTTCCAAACAGAGCTAAGAAGTTATTCTTGGATTAATCAGGTCTGAGCTCATTCCACCTTCCTAATGCAGCCTGGGAGCGCTTTAGTGAAAGGTGACCAGCTAAGTCTCCCTTGAAGGACACGTGAGCATCCTGATGTTCCAGAGCAGCAGCTCAATGAAACTACTGGATAGGTCAGTGCCCATAGCTATCCTTGCTCAAGGACTGCTGTTTGTCTGCTGGTTTACTTTAAATCTTTCACAATCTTTTCAACAAATAGCACTCAATCTATTGGATAGTCCTATACAAAGAAAGGAAGTTGGAAGGAACATCCACACTTTGCAAAACTTAAATCGTAGGCCTCAATGTCAAATCTAGACCTGAGAAAACTTCTAGAAAATTGAATGTAACACCAAAAACATGAGGCATGAAGAGAAAAATTGACAGAGTTCATCAAAATTAAGAACTTCAGCTCTTCAAAGATACTCTTTGAAAAGGCAAGAGTCTGGGAGAAAAGCACAGATCAGCTAAAGGACTTGTATCCAGAATACACAGAGAATTCTTACAACTCAGTGGTGGGGAAAAAACAACCTAATTTTTTTCAGTCGGCAAAAGATGTGAAAAGACACTTGACCAAAGAAGATACACAGATGGAAAATAATTGCATGAAAAGATGCTCAACATCATTAGTAAAATACATGTTTAAACCGTAAGGATGGAGTTCTCTTGTGATGCAGAAGGTTTAGGATCCGATGCTGTCACTGCAGAAGCTCAAGTCACTGCTGTGGCACAGGTTTGATCCCTGACCAAGAAACTTCCACACGCTGTGGACACAGCCAAAAGATAAGTAACTAAAACCATAATGAGAGCCTGTTACAAAGGCTGAAATTTGAAAAACCAGCAATAACAGTGCTGGCAGGGATATAGAGCACTGGGACTCTGACTCGTTGCTGGTTAGAACGTAAGGTGGTACTGCCAACTTGAAAAACAGTTCTGCAGTATGTTGTAAATTTAAACGTAGACTTGTCATATGACCCAGCAATCCCCTCCTCGGTATTTACTCAAATGGAATAAAAACCTGTGTAAACACAAAAAGCTATACACAAACATTTACAGTATAGCTTCATTCAAAATTGCCAAAAAGTAGAAACAACTCCGATGTATCTTAGCTGAGGAATTGAAATGCAAACTGGGATGTCCGCAGGATATTACCCTGCAATAAAAAGAAACCAACTAATAACAGGCACAACGATGTGGGCAAATCTCAAATGTATCATGCGGAGTAAGAGAAGCCAGGCTCAAAAGGCTGAATACAAATATCAAGTCATTGTACACCTGAAATCAATATGTTATGTCAGTTATCTTCATTTAAAAAATGTAAATGAAAAATTTGAAGGGCTACATAATAGATGACTCCATTATCTGGTATTTTTGCAAAAAGCAAAGTATAAGAAGTATAGAAAACAGACCGGTGGTTGCCAGGAGCTGGCAATGGTGGGAGGGAAGGGTTGATCACAAAGGGGCAGGAAAACATTTTAGGGGTGGGGGAACTCTTGCATATTCTTCACCATGGCTACCTAACTGCATACATTTGCCAAAATTCACACTAAAAAGGGTGACTTTTACTCTAGGTAGATTTCACCTTCATTCTTAAACTGCGAAAAAAAAAATCCTTCACAGCCGGATCCTATTGTAAAATACAGTAAAAATTAGTACCTAGGAAAAAATGATATAAAAAGACCAAATAGAAGTCTGAACTCTTTTAATACTAGATTCAATGAGCAAAATGTTTCTTGCGTCAAGCAGTAAATTTCCAAACACCCGTCCTCAGGTTCTAAACTTACTGCATCAGCGAAATGGGGCACAGAGGTTTGCCAAGCAGTCCCAGTCTGCAGACTGCGTTCTGAGCAGCACTGTTGTAGCCGATGGTTGTTGACGGTCGTCTTGGAGTTCATTTCTACTTCCCAACGGCAGCCCAGTCTCTTGGGGAGAAACTGCCTCCCCACAGCATGCAGTCTGGCAGGACAGTTGGCTCACACAGTCACGGAGGCTGGGTGAGTCTAAAGTGTGATGGGGAAACCCATAGCCTGGGGCCTTAGAAAAGAGTCTCAGGAGTTCCCTTGGTGGCTTTGTGGTTAACAAATCCTACTAGGAACCATGAGGTTGTGGGTTCGATTTCTGGCATCACTCAGTGGGTTAAGGATCCGGCGTTGCAGTGAGCTGTGGTGTAGGTTGCAGACGCAGCTCGGATCCCGCGTGTCTGTGGTGTTGGTTGGCGGCCGCAGCTCTGATTAGACTCTTAGCCTGGGAACCTCCATATGCTGCAAGCGTGGCCCTAGAAAAGGCAAAAAGACAAAAAAAGAGTCTCAGCTCCGGTCTAAGGGCCGTGTGCTGGAAGAGCTGAGCTGGCAGAGGAGGTCCGAAGGCGTTTGCCTGAGAACCCCCTCTTGTTCAAGGAAGATAAGCCTTTGTTCGAGTTAAGCCCTCAGCTGATGGAATGGGACACACTCACATTGTGGCGCTTGATCTCCTTTACAGAATGCGCACCAAGTTAAACATACTTCTCCTCCAAAAGCACTCACAGAAACATTCAAAATAATGTTTGACCAAATACTGGGGTATAATGGTCCAGCCAAGGTGACACACAAAATTAACCATCACGGGGGGCAGGGGAGGGCAGTGTTAATCATAAGTTATAAATAAAGCGAGCGAGGCTCAGAGAGATTGAGTAACATACCCAAAGAGGTGGCACAGCCAAGGCGGAATCCATAGTCCACGTCTTCTCGCAATGTTTAAGACCCAGCTGGGTGAATAGGGCATTGTGAACCAGGAAGAGGGCTGAGAATAACAAGTGCTTGTGTATGCTCCACAGTTACCTCAGTGCCTTGCTGTAGGAACCTTAACATACACTCCAGGGGTTGGTGGGTGGATGAATG
Source organism: Catagonus wagneri (assembly GCA_004024745.2). Lineage (NCBI taxonomy): Eukaryota > Metazoa > Chordata > Mammalia > Artiodactyla > Tayassuidae > Catagonus > Catagonus wagneri. Next base: position 5,265,829 of record PVHT020004019.1, read on the forward strand.
GGTAAGTGGGTGGGTAGATGGATGGATGGATGGATGGGTGAATAAATGAAATAAAAAATAGTCACGCTGGTAATTACAGGTAAAAGTAGAACTGAGTCCTAGTGTTTCTTCACATCTGGCTTGGCTCCAGAAGCGGTCACATGTAACCACTAGGTACATGTGCCCATTAAAAATTATTAAGGGAGTCACCTGGTAGCCTAGTGGTTTAGGGTCAGGTATTGTCACTGCTGTGGTTCGACACAGGTTCGATCCCTGGCCCAGGAACTTCTATATCTCATGGGTACAGCCAAAAAAAAAAAAAAAAAAAAGAATTAAAATGTTAACATTTAATTAAATGAAAATTGAGTTCTTCACTGCACTAGCTATATTTCATATGCTGTACAGCCATGCGTGGTGAGCAGCTACGTGTTGGTCAGCAGAGATACAGATCATTCTACTATCACAAGAGGTACCATTGGTTAGTGCTGTTCCAGAGAGACTATGCTGGTCCTTCCGTCATCGAATTTCTCATGCCTGTCTCTGAGAACAAATTCCTGGTACCCTGGAGGTGAATTACGAGAAAACATGTAACTAAGCCCAGCCAATCTCCCCCTGGCCAAGACCTTTCTTACACAACACAGATCTGGGGGGACCTAGCCCTTTGGTACCGGCTCCTGCCTCACAGAGGCCGGGGAACTGCTTGTCCCACTGCATCTCTCCAGGGACCCAAGGTGCCGTTGACATTTGGCTCCTTCAAACTATAAACATCTAACAAGCTCCAGATGCACAGGTAGTAGATTTAAAGCCCTGTCAATATGGACACTGGAGCCTGAAATGAAACACTTGGCATTCAATTTGACTAAAATGTTAAACTCAGAATTTATTGGTTCAATAAAGCGTGAACGCTAACAGCCAATTTTTAGGTTGAAGCCCCCGTCCACGCATATGCATGGGTATGAATGTGTACATACAGGCTTTCAAGACAAAGCGAATAGCAGAGTTACAAACTGGTCCTCCAAAGAGAGTTTTCGTGGTAGTGATCATTTTTAATGGGCCCGAAGTGTTATTCATGAGTAATGTTTTGCCACACAAAATCCTTTTCTGAGTGGTAAAATAAAATTGCTGATAAGCCACAATGTCTATGAAGATTGAAGACATGGATGACAGAATTGATGGGAACCATCAGAACATAAGAGCCTTCCCCAAGGCTGGGACACCGCCCAGTGCTCTCCTCTGGAAGGACTGGACAAAATGCACCAAATTGCAAATGATTGGCCCTAATGAAAAGTGAAACATGGCAAGCGTTGGGTTGTGGAGGGGGTTTCGAAAGCAATAACCATTATATTAAATGTCTGACTCAAGCACAACTGTTAAAAACAAAACTGTTTATTCCCAGTCAACAGGAATCATGAAAAAATACTTTGACTCTGCAACACCAAGGTCATCTCTTCCTGTTTAAAATGTAAATGTGGGGAATTCCTGTCGTGGCACAGTGGTTAACAAATCCAACTAGGAACCGTGAGGTTGTGGGTTCCATCCCTGGCCTCGCTCAGTGGGTTAAGGACCCAGCGTTGCCATGAGCTGTGGTGTAGGTCACAGACGGGGCACGGATCCCATGTTGCTGTGGCTGTGGCGTAGGCCGGCAGCTGTAGCTCCGATTAGACCCCTAGCCTGGAAATCTCCACATGCTGCCGGTGCAGCCCTAAAAAGCGAAAAAAAAAAAAAAAAGTTAACGTGAGAAGATGGAGGAAACTTAATTTTCCCTATCCCTTCTCACACACACACACACACACACACACACACACAAAACCAAACTTGATATCTAAAACATAGAAGACTAGGAAATATAGAGAGGAAGGAAAAACACTGGAGAGTTCGAGACCCAAGGAACAAAATAGGGGTTAAGTTTCCCAAGTTCTCTTTTGCCTCATCCATCTCAGACTGGGAGCTGAAGAAGCAAGCAGCCCAGCAATACCAGTGGCCACATGCCAAAACCACCAAAGCCTGCTCTCTTGAGCCAAAGGACCAGGAAAGGGGCAGTCTAGTAAGATAAACCTTTTAGGCAGTAACTGCCCTTACCCAACCAAACACCACAGAAAAAAATCAAGTGCCATGCCAACAAAGTCTGCAGGGAACCTGACTAGACTTGCATCTTATGGAGGTCCAAATGAGGTGCCAACCAGGAAAGCAGGGCTTTTATTCCTGCTGAATGATAACAAACCCCACCCTCTGGACCATAACCCTAGGTCAGCAGTAACAAGGTGGCCCTCTCTCCCCTGCAAGAGTGTTGGCCCAGGTGACCTTGTGGAGAGTCAGTGATTGCATCATGACCACCTGTTACTAGGGTAACAAGGCCACCTCCCCTTTCATGCTATCAGTGAAGACCCTGTGAGGAGCAGTAACAACCCCACAACCCCCACACTCACCCCATCCAGGGAGACACAGCCAGGTGTTGCAACCCCCATGCCTGCCTATATTTACAAGGAGAGCCCTTGTGTCATTAGAGGCCCAGTACAGAAAGTGGGACTTCCACCTGTTAATAAGGAGGTGCTTTCTCCCCTTCACCTGCTGGAGTGGCATCAGAGGAAGCCAGCTAAAACAGAAGGTGTAAATAAGATCCAGAATCTCATAACACAATACCTGAAACGTCCAGGCTTCAGTCAGAAGTCACCCATCGTAACGAGAACCAGGAAGACCACAACCTGGTGAGAGAAGACCATCAACAGATGCCAGCAACACAGATGACAGAGCTCTTTAAACTGTCTGACGAAGATGTTAAAGCAGGCATCATCAAAATGTTGCAACAACAAGCAATTACAACCATGCTTGATACCAATGAAAAAAGCAGTCTCAGAAAAGAAACAGAAAGACTCATTAAAGAAATAGAAAGTATTCAGAAAAGCCAAAGGGAAGTCTTAGAACTCCAAATGTCCTTCAAACTGTGTTATATTCATAATGTGGAATACTACCTAGCAGTAAAAAGGAATATACTATTGATGCATGCAGCAACCTGGGTAAATCTCCAGAGACTTATGCTGAATGATAAAAGCCAATCCTAAAAGGTTACAAACTATAGGATTCCATGAATGTAACATTCTTGAAATGGAGGGGAAAAAACATATAAATGAAGGACAGGTTAGCAGTTGCCAAAGGTTAAGAAAGGGGTGAGAGAAGGAGGGAGAGGGTGTGGCTATAAAAGGACAACTTGCGTGAGCTTTGTGGTGACAGAAATATTCTATACAATTGTCACCGTTTACCGGAGCGGGTTGTATGTCCCAAGACCCCCAGGAGATGCCTGAAACCATGGACAGTACCTGTGTTTTTTCATACATATATAGTTTATTTTATAAATCAGGCACAGTAATAGGCTGACAACAATAACTAATAATAGAACATTTATGAGATACTGTAGTAAAAGTATTACATGTGGTCTCTCTTTCTCAAAATATCTTAGTGTACAAATGTAATGGCTTTTCCATCTTAGCACTTATCACGCACTGCAGTTGTAATTCTGCAGTTTGAGATTGCAGTGGCAAAACTAGCACATTGCTCTTCCCTCTCACAATTTCACAGACAATAGGATTTGATCTTACCAAAGATCTTAGCAACCTCAATGTATGATTGTTCTTCTTTCCTTATTAAGTTGAGAACTTTCATGCTTTCACTTGAAGGAAGCACTTTACAGCTGCTCTTTGGCATATTTGAATTGCCGGCATCACCACTCTTGTGCTTTGGGGCCATTATTCAGTAAAAATAAGAGTGACTTGAACACAAGCACTGTAATACCAGACAATCTGATAACCCAGAGGGCTGCTAAGTGACTAAGGGGCAAAGTACGCAGGACAAAGAGATGATTCACTTCCCGGGTGGGACAGACCAGAATGGCGTGAGATTTCACCCCACTACCCAGAATGGCATGCAATTTAAAACTAAGCCTTTGTTTATTTCTAGAATATTCCATCTAATATTTTTGGACTGAGGCTGACCATAGGTAACTGAAACCTTGGAAAAAGAAATTGTGCGTAAGGGGAGAGTTAATGTATCCTAAAACCGTATCACTATCATATAACATACACAAAAGTTAATGCTACATGGATTAAAGACTTGAACATTAAGACCTGAAACCATAAAACACATAGAAGAAGACATGTGCAGTAAGCTCCTTGACATTCACCTTAGTGATGATTTTTTGGATCTGACTCCAAAAGCAAAACTAAGTTAGGTTAGTAGATGCAAACTATTGCCTTTGGAATGGATAAACAATGGGATCCTGCTGTATAGCACTGGGAACTATGTGTGGTCACTTATGATGGAGCATGATAATGTGAGAAAGAACATATAAATCTATGTGTGACTGAGTCATCTTGCTGTGCAGTAGAAAATTGACAGAACATTGTAAACCAGTTATAATGGAAAAATGGAAAGTTATTATGAAAAAAAATGAGATGATATCACACAAAGTTTCTGCACAACAAAGGAAACCATCAACAAAGTGAAAAGGCAACCTACTGAAAGAAATATTTGTAGATTATATATCTGATAAGGAGTCAGTATCCAAAATATATAAAGAACTCATGCAACTCAATAGCAAAAATACAAATGATCCAATTTAAAATTGAGCAAAGGATCTGAACAGAACTTTTTTTTTCAAAGAAGACATGCAGATGGCCAATAGGTATGTGAAAAGCTGCTTAACATCACTAATCATTAAAGAAATGCAAATAAAGGCCACAATGAGATCACCTCACACTTGTTAGAATGGCTATATTATTATCAAAAAGACAAATGACAGTGTTGGTGAGGATGTGGAGGAAAGGGAGCCCTTGTGCATTGTTGGTGGGAATGCACTGATGCAGCCACTGTGGAAAACAATATGGAGGTTCTGCAAAAAATTCAAAAATAGAACTACCGTACAATCCAACAATTTTACTTCTGGATATTCAAAGAAAATGAAAACACTAATTCAAAAGGATAGATGCCCCCCTAGGTTCATTGCAGCACTATGGAAACAACTTAACGGATGAATGGCTAAAAAAGATATAATATTATTCAGCCATTTTTAAAAAATGAAATGTTGCCATTTGCCACAACATGGATGGACCTTGAGAGCATTATGCTAAATGAAGTAAGTCAGATAAAGAAAAACGAATACTGTATGATCTCACTTACATGAGGAATCAACAAACAAAACAAAATGATCCAAGATACAGAGAAGAGATTGGTGGTTGCCCGGGATGAGGGGTAGATGGTGGGTGAAATGGATGAAGGGGTTCCAAAGGTACAAACTTCCAGGTTTAAGATACATAAGTCATGGGGATGTGATAATGTACAGCATGGTGACTGTAGTTAATAATGCCTTGTTGCATATTTGAAAGTTGCTGAGAGTAAATACTTTTTTTCTTCATCACAAGAAAAAAAAACTATGTATGGTGAAAGATACTAATTAGATATACTGGGGTGATCATTTTACAACGTGTACAGATATTGCATCTTTATGTTGGACACCTGAAACTCATATAGTGTTAAATGTCCATTATACCTCTTTAAAAAAAAAAAAACCTCTCTTCTTGGTTGTATTAATGCCAATATCCTAGTTCCTAGGTATGGTACTGAACTGGAGTTTTACAAGATGCTACCGTTGGGGGACTGCCTCTATTATTATACCTATATGTAAATCTATAATTACCTCAAAATGAACGGGAAATTTAAAAATGTAAATTACATAACTTCTAAGGTAAATACTTTCATAAATGATGACCAAATACCTAGTGACCTGGGATCCATTTGCCGCCCTCCAATCTAACACTCACTTCTATGAAATTCACTTTTATGGAATTTCATTAACTGACAGCAAGGTACAAAATTCACTCTCAGTTCAAGGAACCATAGCTCTGTTGTGTAGACAAAAGACACACGAGGAAGGCCTAAGACTAAAGAGCTGCACTTCTTTTCTAGATATTCATTTCAGTTTAATACTTACAGTTCCTAAAGCATAAAAAGAGCGTAATCTTTAATATTAATGCATTAGTTCAAAGGCATTTATTCCATGCCTACCAGATGCCCAAGCTTCTATCTGTTTCATTTAATGTTTCAAACCCTTTGAGAACAGGGGGGGTCTTGACTGGACAATCACTAAATCTCCCCCACCCCCACCCTCAGCTCTAACATCTGTAATCCTGGGTCCCCTCCCACTGTCCTCCCAGAACAAAGTGTTACGGATAGAACAGTACCTTGTGACCAGAGCAAAATAACACCATCATTTTGTCATTAACAAATAATGCCTGTTCCTTGAAATCAATATTGCTGATGTAGTTAGTACAGCAAAAAGCTTTAGAGAGACACAGATAGGTTAGTGGACAATGAGAAGTTTAAGAATCACTTGGAAATTACCATTTCTCTTTGGACTCATCTCCTGCTGCCCGGAACCAATCTGTGTGTCGTCTTTGGAGGGGAAAAAAAAAGCAATGATGGGCCACGGAAATTGTTTTTCCATGCTCTGGCAACTGAACGTTTAAGACCTAGTGATGGAGAATAATGTTTTCTAAGAGCGCATGTGGTTTCTCAAAAATCCATTTAGGGAGTTCACCAAAACAACTACCTCAAAGTCAGCTGCGATTAAGACGAGAGAGCACTCATTTGGTGTTGGAATTAGGATCCCGTCCTAACCCAGATTTCTGTTGAGAGAGAAGGGATGAAGTTGGTCTCACATCTTATAAAAAGAAACAGTTTCATAAACTACCTTCAAAGACTCCATGTAAGATATAACAGCCCTTACTCAGCACAGCTTTTGGATGAATTAAGGGTAAATAAATATTTAAATGGCTATTAAGTTTCCATTCAAATTCATGCACATGGCTTTAATACTAATAATTAAAGAAGGAAAGCTGGCAAAACACACATAGAATTTAGCCAAACCTCAAATGCTCAAAAAGCAAGTCAGACTTTCTGCAAACATAGAGTACCACGAGGTTTGTTCATCCCTTGTGACCAGGAAGTGAGAATTTGAAACTAGCTCCATTTAAATATACTCTGTGCTCCCAACAGATGCTGGAGTTCATTGCCACCAAGGAGCTCGGCAGGCTGACTTTGCAGTGCTGAAAACAAAGCATGGGTCTCCACACTCAGAGAGGCCACTGTGCAAAATGTTCACCTGTCTACCTCTAAGCAGGCGGCACGTTGAGGCAAAAGTCTTACTTGCTTTTAATTCTTATTTTCTTACCTCTAGCTCTTGCAAGGTGTATTAGCCTACATTTTGAGGTCAAAATGATCACCATTAAGCCTCCAGAACCCTGGGTTTATACCTATCCTGACAAGGGGTCCCTTTGGAAACGTTATAAGATTGAGTATAATTACATGATAAGACTGATGCCCCCTAAGTGCTATCAAATGAGCATAGCAGGGCAGACAAGGAGGGCTGTACAGCGCGCCTGTGGCAGCCGCACATTGCTATAGGTGATGATGCAGAACTCTGGGTGTATGTGGTCCACACCCACCAATTCTTAACCCCACTTTCTTCCAGCAGTATTAGCACAATTCTAAATACTTTATATTTGTATAGAGCTCCACAGGTCATGAAATATTTTCTCTATTTGATGTCTTCTAATTTTCACAATAACCCCGAATGGAGTCTGGCCATCCCTGGGTGAGAAGACCATAACTCAGAGATATAGACCTTTTCCAGCCAGTGGCTGGTGAGGCTGTCAGGACCTGAGCCTAAGGCCTCTCTAAGTTCAGTGCTCTGTCCATGATACCACTGGTGAGGGAGGACCGAGCCCTTCCAAAGATGCCAGAGCTGGTAGGTTATCTCATGCAAACCCACTGCTTTAAAATATAGAGTTTGCATAAGCTTAAAAGATCTCATGTTCTCCTGGAGTTTTGCTACTCAGATTCAAACTGCTAAACCTGAGTCTCAGAATCACCATGAATTTGTTGGTCTTTTAACTCATACTGTGTGGGCCACTACATTTTTATGGGAAGACTGCAGAATTCCCTGAATGTTTCTCTATCTTCCACCACAGAGGATCCTAAACACCCCAGAGATATCAAAGTCATCTCTAACAAAACATTTGCCAAAATGTTTGAAGGAATTATGGTACCCAAATTAGCTGAGAAAAGAGCAAAAGAAACAACTACCTGAAGTTCTAAGGAATTTGTGCAGTATTCTCTTCCATTGGCCAAAAGATATTAAAGAGTCTTTGCATTCAAACCTGTACAAATAAATAGAAGAGCCTCTGTCCATCTGCTGTATTTTATGTCTCATGATGATTAGACTACAAGACACTAATGCAGTAAAGAAAAATGTTTTGTTACATATTAACCAATAAAATAGTTCCCTGGAAGTCATTTGATTGAGGAACCCTCCAAACAGTGATCTTTATCAAAAAGCCAGACCAGCTGATTTTATGGGTATCAAAACCAGGGTTGTTTGTATAATTTATACAAAATATTTTTAATTGCCCTCGACTCTTGAATGCTTTGGAAATATTTTATTGAAACTAGATAGCCAAGTATTGAAAAACAAGCAGACCTACAGTAACTATAAATTCTGGCCCAAACGAAAGCAGGCTGGTCAGCAAAACTCATGAGAAAACAAGCTCCAATGAAATTTTCAGCCCATTAATCTATTTCCATGACAGAGTAATAGACCCAGTAGGTTGAAGAGAAGTCAGCGACGTAATATATCTTGAATGAAGAAAGGTTTTTCGATTTAGTCTCCTACAGCAGAGACTAATTAGAAAAACATTCAAGACTTGGTAGGGGCCCAGCTAATTGCAGGATTCAGCCAAGAAGCATCTATGAATAGGTGATGCCAGCAAAACAAAGATGTTTCACATTTTAATCTGTGGCATGAATATTGCATAAGACAGCGCTCTCGCTAGGCTCGAGAATATGACCCCACTCAGTACAGAACCAGCCCCTTGGACAGGGGCACCCAGAGCGGTGACACACAGCCTCCCTGCCTTTGAATGATTACCTGGGAAACAGAAGAGGAAGAGGAGGGTGCGGGAGGTGGAATCGGAAAAGAGGACACACCCAAGGAAAGAGATACTGAGAAGGAAAAAATGAATAAGGATGAAAGGCTCCTTGGGTCCTGGTGAAGGGTATGTCAAATTCAAGTCAATGTTATATCTAGAAGGGACACTAAAAAGGTCACTTGGCCCAGTAGTTACATGCCAGTTTTAACCAGTCTTTGGTGAACTGAAGAAAAATAATGACACCATAGTAAGTTTTTCATGGTGTTTTTTAATTGAACGTAATGGCTATTTTTGATTGTTAAACTCCTTCTTTCTCTCTCTCTCATACATGTGGTGGTCATGGTAGGTGATCTCATGATCCTTTTTTAATGCCCTTACTTGGCAGAAAGAAATGTTGATAATTCTATGTCCGTTTTCAAAATCAGTTCAGATAGTGTATTGGTCAGTGAAACCCACGAGTCTAGCAGTCACTGGCCATGTCCATCCTTCTGTCCTTTTCACTAAGGAAAGAAGTCTCGGTGGCCAGGTCCACTCAACTGGAAAGTTCCCTGGTGACTCAGATAAAACACAGTCAGTCTCCAAAGCTTCCGATCAGTCCGGGGTTTTCTCCGTGCCAAGCGGCCCACTCGCCTGGTGTTTTCTACTGATCTGACAGGGAAGGTGGTGTGAGGCAGACACTTTCTGGTTATAACAGGGGCCCAGGTTCTCCACACGACTTGGAAGCGAGGACGATAACTCAATTCCCTGTATCAGAAACCAACAAGGAGAGGCCTGGCCCAAAGAGGAAACAGCAGGAAATGATTATTTAGGATTAAGACTCTCGTTTCTAGACATGGGCGGTAAAGTACTGCCTGGATCAATTTGATTTGCCTCCTTTGATGAAGTCAAATTAACTTAAACCAACCGTTAGAAGAACTGCCTGTTATGGACACTAATGTCCCATAGCCCAAAATACTCACCCTGGAGGCTTCTCAGTGAAAACATTTAAAAAGCATTTTGATAATTAAGAATTCCTCCAGTAATTAAATTCACTAAGAGTTACACTTTGGTGGGCTCTAAACTAAACATTATAGCGACATCAAACAGAAAATTTCGGCCCAATTCTCCCATCCAGTCCTCCGCAAGGAAGCTGCCTCCACTTCCAGGCCCTTGGGTCAAGCCAAACAGTGGAGAAAAGCACTAACCAGGGGTGAGGGGGGTCTCACTCTAGCAGGTACCTTCCAAGGAGTTCAGACCACTCGGACCCAAACTCCTGCTCACCTCTAGCACTGCAGGAGCGAAAAGCTTGCCCTGATGGGAGGAAGGAGGGAAAACCTTTTTTTTCCTTTTTTCTTTCTTTTTCTTTTTTTTTTTTTTTTTTTTTGGCCATGCCATGACATGCAGAAGTTCCCAGTCCAGGGATCAAACCCATGCCCCAGCAGTGACAATGGTGGGCCCTTAACCCTCTAAGCCACAAGGGAACTCAGAGAAAAAGTCTTTAATCCAAGCTGTTTTTGGCCACATTCAGGCAGAATCTCCCTTCTAGACCCCTTAACACATCCATGTGTGTAGACACATACACACGTGCTTTTAATTACAGTCCTTTTGTCTTCGTATTTCCCTTATAAAACTTCTGCCCGCCTTAAAACACGCTGAAATACAGCTATACTTACATAGCTGCCACTCACTCGCATGGATGGTGTGTTTAGCACGTGTGCACAATGTGTTACTACACTGGTCATCCAGTAAGAAGGTACCACTAAGAAATAAAGGCGTATAGCCGGTATCTTATAATAACCTGTAATGGAATATAATCCTCCAAAAGTCCGAATCCCTATGCTGTACACCTGAAACTAGCACGGTGCTGTAAATCAACTATACTTCAATTCTTAAAAAAGAAATAAAGAGCTCTTCCTGGAAAGGGGGGACTCTCCCACCCACCTCTGCCACTCAGTGGCTGTGTCATTTCAAACCAGACACCGACCCTGCTAAGCCTCTGTTTTCTTGTCTATAAAAGGCGGCGCTGGTCCTTTCCCTTGCAGCCCTAACATTCAAGATCCTGTGTAGCTACAAATGACTTAATAACCACCACCAGCTAAACAGAACACAGGCCTCCCAGCCAGAGGGTTAGCAGAATCTGTGGCTGACCGTAGCCAAACTTAGACTTTAATGTGGGGTTCTTTTTACAGTTAGTTTTGGAATACACTCAAAAACCAAAAGGAAGCTGGATTCCAATCCCTAAGTCAGGCCAGCAATCATTTTCCAAGGGCAAAAGACAGACGTGCAGGCCCCAGGGAGAGCAAAGAGAGAGGTATGGCTGCTGGGTACCAGCAACAGCGATGGGAAGCCCTGGCTCCAGGCTCAGGGAAGGCTCTGGGCTCCTCAAGCACCCCGCTCAGTGGCTGCAAGCAGACAAGGTCAGGTGCCCAGCTTCCTGCTGGGCACCAGAGGCTCTCTTCTGAGCCCCCGTTCAGAAGGAAGGCACACAAGGCTTGAACTACCCACCCTCACCCATATGCTATGAAAATCAACTCGCCAGCCCCCCACCACCATCCTGCCCCAAACCAAGCCAGAACATGAGCATTTATCAAAATGCTGATGGGTTTTCAGAAATAGACGAGCGGGCTGAATGGAAGAAAGCACTTCTTTGAATAATATGGCACAGCTTGAGGGCCTGCCAGGGTGAAGGGGAATTAAAATAATCAAAATCAATGGTAATAATGTGCTCAAGAAGCAGTTCTGAAATGCAGATTACCCACTCAGTAGTCAACTCACTAATGACATTAGATAATATGAAACACAAACAGGAGAAAAAACAATCTAAGCCAATTACACTGATTATGCTTCTGACATCAAAAGGTATGGCAAATGAAACTAAATTTCCATATATTAATATTTAAGCCAGTGTAGAATAGAAAGTAATGCACATAATGAAGACCCACTAGATTTGAGTACACATAGTTAAAATCCCTAATCAAGCAAAAAAATAATTTTCTAAATGATAATTAGCAGTAATCATGTTCTTTAAGTGCAGGATATTATGAAGTACAAACTGCCATATTTTGAAAAGTGCACAAAAGCAGAACTCCATTTGCTAGCTACAGGACATCAAATATAAGAAACAGCAACTTCAGAGTATCTTTCGCTAAATCTTATCAATAAACGCACCTGCAAAGACGCAGTTACTTGTGTGATTGGTATGACCACAAAGTAGACTGACATTTACCTAAGAAAGACAATGTTGACGCAGTGGGATGTTTTATGCCCTAGGAAAACAGGAGGAAAGAAGGAAGAGGGTGGGAGAAACAGGAGTGGCAGAAGAAACTAGAAATCTACACCTCCTAAATGATTTTGCTGAAACAACCTATGACTCTGTCCAGGCCTCTAGCTGGCTCTCCTTTTCTTATTCCTCAGTTTGCAAATAACCACTGATGGTGGCAAGGCAGAAGTCATGCCAAGCCAGCAGTGAAGGCTATGAGTGCCATTTGGCTTACTCCCTGGGTTTGTTTTCATTGTTGAGTAAATCGGGGGAAATGGCTAATTGAAGCAGCCACGCACATTCACAAGGACCTCCTATACACGTACATCATCATCATCATCATCATTCGGAAATTACTGACAGCCCCAGGTATACAAGATGCTTTGTAAGAACAAAGCAAGGCTAGCCCACGTGGCAATCCCAAGTAAGGACAGCACAGTTCTAGGGTGCTCTCACACAGATCTCATTACTCCTTTGGCTCCTTCATGATATTCAAGATGCTGCCATTATCTGCAGGATGAACCATGGCACAGAACTGGAAAGTGACTTTCCTGGAATCCTACAGCGGGTTCCTGGGACCACCATGGAAGGACATAACTGCACTCACCTTCTTTAGGATACACATCAGAAGAGCCGAAATCCCCAGCACAGAAATGAGCACCACTTTAGAAAGCCAGCTCTGGTGTGGGACGAATGTTCGATTCCTAAGGGTCCAAAGATGTTTAGATCACACCAGTAAAGTTCCCTTAATGTCCCCTTTGACAACAAAGCCAGGTTTTGTTTTTGGTCTCACATTTAAACCACCACCACCACCAGCAGCAGCAGCAGCAGCAGCAGCAGCAGCAAAAACAATTAAGACTCTTTAAAAATAAAAACCAAATGGAGTTAGTCTGAATTTTTAAGATGCACAAAAAATTTTCAGGCTAATTCACACAATGCTGGGTGCCAGTCTCTGCCTTCCAGTGGCCTCACGGGCCCAAAACAGGAAATCTTGAAGAAAAAACTTATAGTGTTGAAAATTCAGCAAAACCATGAATGTCCTTCATACCATGGAACTGAGCACTTTATAAAAGTGAATATGATACATTTTCTGTTAACTGTGTTTCAACACAATTTTTTTAAAACTGGAGGAAAAAAATCTAGCAAAACTATGAACAGGTATACCTAAGGCTGAAAACAGAAAAGTGAAAAAGCACCAGTGTTTAGAAGTTGCCAACACAGGATGTGAAGAGGTAATACCTGCAGGTCCCAGTGGGGAAGTTCGCCTTCAAGCTTGTTATTTTCAGCTTTTCTTTTTTTCATCATATAAGCAGCCAACATAGCCAGGGGTTGATGTCAGTAGAAGCTGCTTTTCAAACGACTTGTGCTGCCCAGCATTTCTGACCCATGTCACTTTGCCCTCTTAGCGATGGCAGCTCAACACTGTCGGACCCCAGAATGTCCCTTCAATTGGACTCTTTGCCAAATTGTTCACTCATGCTGGGTCATCTGACTTTTTTCCTAGTCTTTTGTGGATGCTCTACTCTCTGCCTCCAGCCTGCAGCAGAAGAATATAGAAAGATGCCTCCTTACCTAACAAATCCCTTCACAGATTTAAAGGAAAATGGGGCTGCATTTAGATGAGACAAGAATCTTCTAGACAACTCCTAGCTAACCGTGACATAAAATAACAAGGAAACCATGAGCTGAAATAAGAATCCAAAATGAGACTTTGAAAAAAAAAATAGCCTGTGTATTCAATTAAGACTTAACATTATATTTAGAATACTTATTCTCAGCCCTGAATATAAAAAAAAAAGTGGTTAAAAACAAAAATCCTGGAAAACTGAGGGAAAAAAATTCCTCCTGTTGTACATAAAATTGCTAAGAACAGCATCTGCCGAAGAAAAGGAAATTAGCATCCCTTGGTATTCACGAAGCATCTAATAGATATTCAGCAATTTTCTGGGCACTGTAGGAAATAAGGTGCAAATAACATGGTCAGGTCCCTTAAGAAGTCTGCCTTCATTTTAGAAGACAAGATTAACTCCAAAGCCTTTATTGCTGCAAAATACGATGTCACACTATCCAGCTTAGCTCTTGCCCTTCTGTGCTGTTGGTCACAGGAGGGTCCAGTGTGGTACGTGTCTTCCTGATCTGTCCAGCATCATTAACAAAGGTGCACGCACTGTTTAATCATCCCGGTAGAAGCAGTATGTTTGGGAAGAGACTGACATGGATTCGTGGTGGGGTCTCAAATATTCTGAATGATTCAGTGAGTCTACACCATAAAATCCGCTCCCTCTTTTGAAGATCTGTCATTCCCGAGGCCTCGGGACCAGACTGTGGCCACCACTCACACTGCAACCTTGCATATCTTTCTTTTAGTCCATACTGTTCTTTCTTTTTAGTCAGCATTTAATGAGGCCAGCCAGACATTGGAGACTCAGAGGTACAAAGTTGTAGGTCACAGTCTTACTAGACAAAAAAATAGACAAGTTAACAATTACAGCACTATATGAAAAAAACCAAGGGAGAAGAAATGAATTCTCATGAAATTGTGCTAGGAAAAAATGGAAGGGCTAAGTATAACTAAAATGAAAGAAATCTTTAGTGAGCAAGTATGACTTTAAATTTGTCTTATCTGGAGTTCCCGTCGTGGCGCAGTGGTTGACGAATCCGACTAGGAACCATGAGGTTGCGTGTTCGATCCCTGACTTGCTCAGTGGGTTAACGATCTGGCGTTGCCGTGAGCTGTGGTGTAGGTCGCAGACGCGGCTCGGATTCCAATTAGACCCCTAGTCTGGGAACCTCCACATGCTGCGAGTGCGGCCCTAAAATGACAAAAGGCAAATAAATAAATAAATAAATTTGTCTTATCTAAGAATCATCTTAAGTAGAAAAAATATGTAAGAAATGCCTACACATCCACTACCCATATTTAATAGACATTTGTATTTGTGCACATAAAATGATATGAACATCTGTCCACCAGATAATGGTGTTAAACAAAACTGATAAATAGGAAAGGCACTTGCAAACAATATTATAAAAGTTTAATAATTGTAATGTGTAAGTGCTATAAATTGACAAGGCAAACAGTTAACATCTAAAGATGGGCATATGCAATTAGATGATTCTCAGGAAATTGCAACTGATAAATACATTAGAAAATGTTTAGCCTTACTAATTGTTAATAACCACAGGTGTGCAGTTTGGACAACAATGAGATACTACTGTTAAGCACTGGTAATAGATGGAGAGATGGCTGTTCTCAAACTCCTAGGTAGGAAGGTAAACTGGCCTATCTTTCAGGAAAGCAATATTTATGAAATACATGCATAGAACATTTAAGTCCATACACTTTGACCCAGTAATTTTATGTCCAGGGATCTTGTCTACTGAAATAATCACAGATTTGGGAGGATTTCTATACCAAAAGGTGATTGTAACATTATTTATAATCACAAAAACTAAAAATATTTTAAACACCCAAAACAGAGGAATGCCCCCCCCCACGTGCCTGCATGGGCTGTCGTGGGTGCTCAAGATTTTTGAATCAGTCAGTCAATTAATGACCCATCAAACTTAAATTTTTAGGGAAAAAAATTCTCTTTTTTCAGCTCTTTCTCCATTGCAACTACATGAACTCCCCCCCCACACACAAAAAGCTTCATTTTACAGATTTAAAAAATGAGGTCCCCTAAGGTGGAATAGCTAATAAATGGCTTCTATAACTTCAGAGGCTACATTTCCCTAACACATTGTTCTGCCTTTGAAAGAATGTTCATAAATACAACCACTAAATAACAGGGAAGCTTCACATTTTTTACGTAATGAAGCTTAATGCAGAGAAGAAAATTATACGCTTTAATGTTTTATAGCAATACATCACAGTATTTATTAATAATAATTCCTTAATAATGGGGAATTATCACAATTTGCTTTTAACACTGCATCAGAAAGCTCATGCAATAAACTTTCCTTTTAAATGAATTGATGAAAAAAATGTCCAGACAGGTAGTATTTATGAAGAAAGAAAAGTCACAGGGAAATTAAAATCTGAAGGTTTTATTTATGCAGTAAAAAGAAGAAGGGGAAATAAGCAATTGCAGAAACTTCAAATGAGATAGTGGTAGATGGTTTTTTCCAGCTATTTAATTAGAAAAATCTGCAGATTGGGATCCTTGTTCTGAAGCCCTCCATGAATACAAATGAACCAGTCCTATTACAGCAATGTCAATCCAAGAGCATAATATTTCAGTATTACTATTTCTTTTTTTCAGGGAGCGCAAGAACAGCTTTCTAAATATGACATGCCAGTTATTAATATTTAGATGTCATATACCCTCAGCTTTCCAGGGAAAATAAAAGGGGTATCTGAGCATGAAAAGCAGTTGGATCAGTCAGTGTTGTTTGGGAAACCGAACCAACAGATGTGTGGCAAGAAAGAGACTTATTTGAAGGAACTGGCTTGTGATTGCAAAGGCTTGATGAGTGCAGAATCTGATGGAGTAGGCTGGAGACTCAGGAAAAAGTGGAGCTCAAGTCCCAAGGCACTTTGCTAGGGAACCAGGGAGAGCAGAAGCTGCAGATGAAGCTGAAGGGCAGACTGTTGGCCAAATTCCTACTTGGGGGAGTTTAAACTCTGTTCTGTTGCGGCTTTCAACGAACTGGATGAGGCCCACCCACCTCACAGAGAGTAACGTGCTTCACTTAGAATCCACTTTTTTTTTTTGGCCATGACATGCAGAAGTTCCCAGGCCAGGCACTGAACCCACGCCACAGCAGCAACCTTAATCCTCTGACCCACACCAGGGAACTCTAGAATTCATCTATTTAAATGTTAATCTCATTCCAAAAAAAGTTATCTTCACAGAAGCATCCAGAACAGTGGTCCACCAATAGCCACTCACTGTGTCCTAGCCAAGTTGACACAACGAAATTAACCATCATGCTACCCCAGTAATAACTCCCTGTAGATTATGCTGTTTATAAGAAGTATTTTAAATGAATTTCTACATTGTACTCATGAGAGTTAACTAAGCTCCCATGACCAATATCCACTCCCTAAAATTCTGGGGCTTAAGGAATTAGTTCCTTTCTTGCTCCTGGAACTAACAGCCCAGGGTAAGGGCTCCAGGTCAGCGGCTCTCTCACCCACTGGATCCCAGAGAGGCCCAGGCGCATGGCGGCTTTGCTGTCTTCTACACCAGCTTCAAAGGCCCCTCTGACCACCATAGCCCACAGGTCTGGGGAAGGAGTATGGATTCTGGAGGTTCTAGTGGCCAGACTAGGAAAGGAGAGGAACACAACAGTGAAAGAGAAACCAGATAATATCAGCTGGCTGTGTGCCCAGGAAGAAAACCTGAACCTCCAGCAGTCACCACCCTCCACCTGGTAAAATACCTGGTGGTATCAGGGAGCAGACACGCCATCTGTAAATTAACTTCATTTTCTCCAGAGTGTGCGCTTCTCTCCGAAAGTGCCTTATTCATTTCTTAGTTTACTGGTCTGGTTTGCAGGGGGAGGCAAATGATAGTTTGGATCCTACTGCACAGGGCTCGTCCTGGCTCTCCACACTGCTGTGTGACCTTGGGCCAGCTGATAAACTCTTGAAGCCTCTGCTTCCTTCCGTAGAAAAGAGGATGGTACCTGTGCTGACCACCATGGAGGGGTGCCCAGAGAGCCCCGCTTTAGCACGCATGCAAGCCATCCCCAACTGAGGGATGGCCCTGCCCAGGGTCACATCCCTTCCAAGGGGCCTCTGACCCCCACTGATCACTGGGGGGTAGTGGTGGGTGGGGGGCGGGGCAGGGCTTGAAAGCCTAGTCCTCCGCCTCTGGATGGAACAAAGCCAAAGGGCCTTCCCAGTCCCCAGTAGGACCTACAGAGCCATCCGTGCAGCCAGGGCCGTGCCAGCCTCCCTCCCCCTCTGTCCCCCCAGTTTACTGCCTTCACCCCACGGGGGTTGATCTCAAAAGCCTTCCCCCATAAACCTCCTGCGCACACCTCTCCAATTCGAAAAGCCAACCTAAGGTGCTATCTCATAGGTTTGTGGGGATTAAAGGATATAGATGTCGCCAAGCTCTCAGAACGGAGCGTGGCACACAAACAGCTCAGCGAGTGTTTGATGAGTGGAACGAATGGAGGATGTGTTGCCCTTTTTTAATTAGAAAATGCAAAGCGACGAGAGGTTAAGAGAGCATCCATAGCTGCGTAAATTTATCTTTGTCTAAATTATATTGAGAAGAAAATTTAAAAGAAAGTCGGCAAAGTCGTTTGTAACACTTTACCGCCGTTTCTTCTTACAACCAGAAAACACTTCATCGTGTGTCATTCTAGCTGCAAACAACGCCACGAGGAAAAGCAATGAAATCAGGAAGTGCTTTCCTCGGTACAAGGATTGCAGCCTTTCATTTTGCCCTCATTTTAAATCAATTACGTTATTCTTCAGATCAGCATGGCACATACTGCGATGAAACAGGCAATTCTGTCCCCCTTGTATCTTCCTGGGAAACCTAAGAGCTGTGTTTGTTTGTTTTCTCTCAGTTCCTCCTCAATTCTGATTCTTGCCACAGATTTCGCTGCTGCAAAATCTCTTCCATCTCTGCAACCTCACTAGCAAACACGCAAACATCCTTGATGAACTTTGCATTTTTCTGCCTCGAAGGCTTTCTGCATCACCATCCAGCCCAGCTGGCTTCTTCCTCAGATCCCTACCTTGGCTTTCAGCCCCATTCACCGTGGTGGTTATTTCTCAAAACAGTGCTGTGTTGAGAATGTGCAGAGGACATTAAATTCAGGGTCGAAACTCCACGACGGGTTTTTAAATAATTTATACCTCAGACTCTTTTCAGCAACTTTTCAAAAAACCATCGCTAAAAGAGGTCACCTGCTCACCCCCGATGCGGGTGCCAAGGGCACCCTCCCCTGCACCTCCGCATTCATCTCTGGCCCATGCAAATATGCTTACAGCCCACAGGGAGAGAGGCACAATTACCGACCTCAACCAGATCCATCTCTTTCAATTGAATGTCAAAGAAACATCCCAGGAAGTCATAATTTACATTCATCGGCCCTTTTCAGATGGACTACATTAATTCACAGGGGAGAGTAACCTTCTCAGAGACACATTTACATTTATATAAAGTAGACTGGAAAAGAACTGTGTTTCTCTATGAGGAAAATGACAGCTACATCAAGGAGACTCTTCCAGCTTTTTGTGTGTCACTCATAACACTGCTCTCAAATTACATCTGTGGAGAGAACACCTGGAAAGGCGACGCTATTTGTAACAAGCCCCTTTCAAACCATTCACAAGGGCCCTTACTCTTTTTCCTTCTAACGAGTACACTGCTTAATTTTAGCATATGTTACCCCTTATAAAATGTGTCACATGGAAAACATTCAAAGAGGTTTCTCAGAACATGGCCCTTCAGAGAGTCTTAAGGTTGTACATTAAATATTACAAAAGACCCTGAATAAAGGCTATTCTGTATATGTAACATTCACTTGCCCTCTATCTCCGATCTATCGACGTAAAGCGGTTTATTGGTCAATATCACTGGCCAAAGGCAGAGACAGAGGTCCGATTCCAGCCATCTGGAAATCTATTATCCCAGCGCTAATGCATGAGCCTCTCACCCCAATAGATCTGGTTTCAGCTTCATCAGTTAAGTGAGTTGGGTGGTCTTGTCTTACCCACATTAAAGACCCATTATGCAGCTCAGCCTAAGGAAACACCTCTGGTCATGGGCATCCGTTTAGCAGGACAACCTTAGGGAAAAGTTTGTCTCCTAGATAAGCCTCCTTCTCTGATCACGCACTTATTCCCTGCTCAGCTGACCCTCAGCAATATTATGAAGTAAGCAGTCAGTCTGGGGTTACTCTCTGTCTATGCGTCAATAGTGTAGGATGGAGGAAATGGACAGAAAAGCCAAAGGAGAGACAGAAGTCCAGTGTCCTCGTCCCAGCTAGCCTGGAACAAGTCCCTAACTCTTTGTGGCTTAGCATCTTCATCTGTAAACCGGGGATAACAACCACCCCTACAGCCAGAGTGTCCTCAGAAGGACTGAAAGAGCTCGGAGTTCCCTGGTGGCTCAGTGGGTTAAGGATCCAGCACTGATACTGCTGTGGCTCAGGTTCAGTCCCTGGCTTGGGAACTTCCTAGTGACATGGGTATGGCCAAAAAGAAAAAAAAAGGAAAAAGATCTCACGCCTGTGAAAGCTATATATCATTTGTGAATGACGGAATAACTGCTACTAACTTTTCATGTCTCCATTTTTTTACCTCCCACGTTTTCCACGTGCCATTCCCCATTTTACCAAGAGGCCCAGGGCTCTCCTCTTACCCCTGCTCCCACCCAGACCGGGCTGTTATCAATCCTATACCCAGGGCCTTTCCTGCCCCTAGTTCACCTCCCCTTCCCAACAAGGCGTGGTCTCTGCCAGGTGTCAGATCATTGAGCTGAGAAGCTGCTCCTCCTTGGGCTTTCAGAGCTAAGAGCCCTGCCAGCACTTACTAGAGACAGAGCAATTTCAGTATCGATACAGATGAGGAGGAACTCACGGGGGGGGATGTATAAATTCGCAGACCACCTCAGGGAGGGCGTGTGATTATTCAGTATTGCTCCAGACACCTGGCCAAGGAGCCCAGGGCCAGCGCAGTTCTGGAGGAAGAGAGATGCCTACATCTGTATCCCAAACTCACGGGACACCTCTTCCTCCCACACCCCACACCCCCTCCCCGGAACACTCTGCAGATGCCACGTCTTACCTGTTCTAAGAGGCAGGCTTCAGTTTGGAACTTCCTACCAGTGCCAAATGAACTGTTACTGCCTTAACTCGGCTCCCATTACCGCAGATACATCCATTGGTTAAACAAGAATCAAAGCCTCTTCCAAGCTAGCTCAGAATTACCCTTGTAGACTGTTGATGAATATATATTTTCAAAAACCCAAAGGGGATGGGATGAATGTAGGGGTAGCGGATGAAAAGGTATAAGCAATTAGGTCTAAAATAAGCTACAAGTTGAACATCTCAACAGAAAAGAAAATCACGAACTTGGGGAACAGACTTGTGGTTGCCAAAGGGGCGGGGGAGGGGTGGGGGAGGGGTGGGAGGGAATGGGGATAACTAGTGCTTTAATGATGGAATAGCAAGGAGCTCCAACTGTATGGCACAAGGAACTATATCTAATTACATGTGACAAATCCATATATGTACATGTAATCAGGTCACCACACATTGCAGTTGGAAAATCTGACAGAAATCTGTAAACCAGCTATAATGCAAAAATAAAAAAATAATAAAAAAAATAAAATAAGCTACAAGTATGTATTATGCAATGTGGGGAATACAGCCAAATATTTTATAATAACTGTAAATGCAGTAGAACCTTTAAAAATTATGAATCACTACATTGTACACCTGTAACTTAGATAATACTGTATTCAATATTGCTCAGTTTTTTGGGGGAGGGCACACTTGCGGCATGCAGGAGTTCCTAGGCCAAGGATCGAATGGAAGTGACAATGTTGGATTCTTGGTCACTGGGCCACCGGGGAACTCCAACTATACTTCAATTTTTTTTAAATATCGAATGGGTTTCTCCATATATCCGTCAATGCTTCTGAGTCACTTTACTTCATCTGCAACATGGTTTATTGTCAGAAAGTGCAAGCTTGCATTCATATGGTCTTGAACCAAACGTTAAAGAACCACATGGCCCCCGAATCGTAGCAAGGTGGGCATCCGTCTCGATGGAAATGCCTACGTGGAGCATCTCCCACCTTTACTCCCACTCCCACCCCAAGGCAAAACTAATGCAATCGAGCTCATCCTTTAAGGGCAGAGCTCTTGGGACGAAAGCACAACACTCTCCAACTCCCTCATCTCAGCCCTTCCCAGCCCACATGTACACCCACTCCTAACCCATGTTTTGCAAATGAGATCATTCCTCGAAAGACTTTTAGGAAAAATCACGAGCAGTAAAGGAAGGGTTTAAGGTCTGGTGAGGAGGCAGATGACAGGGTCAAGTTCAGGGGCTGGGAAGGGGTTAGTGCAATGATCAAGGGAAGAGAAGAGAAGGTATTAGGCTGCTGATGCCTATGAGGACCTGAAGGCTTTTTAACTCCAGGGACAGCCCCCACCCTCAACCGTCCTAAGGTGAGGGCTTCATTGGAAGTAAAGTGACTGGGAGCCTATCCAAAATTTAGATTATCCAGCTCACCCCCAGAAATGGATCCGTCGGTCTGGATTTGGGGCTTGGCATTTTTAACAGGCCACCTCAGATTATTCTGAAGGAAGAGGCCAGAGGACTTTTATCTTGAGACCTGGCCATTGATCTCATTGAATAGAGCAGCTTTGAAGCAAAGTCTCTGAGCTTTATGAATGGGACTCCCGTACGCAGGTGCAGGTGTGATCCCAGGGGAGGGTGTGTGTGAAGACACTTGAAGGCAGGGTGTGAGTGGAGAGAATTCAGCTGATGTGATAGCTACACGATATGTGGCATAAAAGGAGGTGTTACGGTGGTAAATCATTACCATTTGAGGGTTTTATACATGAATTCTATGTTCCTTGATCGCTGAAAATTTGAACCTAGGGAAAAATGTCTTAGAGCAACCCCGTAAATAATAGCAGTGAAGAGCAGTGAAGAATGACTTTATTTGGCCTCAAAGTGAGAGGATACGGGCATCTCCCCAACTTAACAAAAGTACTGTTTCTGTGTTTTTATTTATTCTCAGAAGAGAGAAGCAGTGTTTATGTTGTGCTTTGTGTTGTACAAGGAAGGATACTTAAAACAGCCCTGCGATTCTTTTAACATAAAGTATCTACATTACCCATGCCATTCTGCTGGCCATCTCAAAACAGTGATGCTTTTCTTTGAGGGGAATTCTGTTTTGAAAGCTATTTTCAATATTCCAAAAAGAGATTTTTTTATATTCCAAAAGGGAAACTTAACATTTCTCCAAGTTAAGACCACATAGGCCAACACTGAAACTCAATTATGTATGTTAAAAAAAATCTCTTGGAAAGATACAAGGAAAAATAATATCAGAGGTCCTTGAGAGCAAAACAGTTGAGGAAATCTCACTTCGGAGGAATATCTCACTCTTCAGCTATATCCTGGCAATGAAAGTTAGCTTAATCAAGAGTCAAGTTCATTTCCCAATTAAAAGCCTTTCTAAGTGTTCAGCTCAAGAGCTATCTCTGGAAGCACGAATCACTACATCTGCCATTGAATCACATGCAATGTCAGGTTGAATTTTTGTTTTTTAATGATTTTATTTTGGTCTCAAAAAAAAGAGGCAAGAAAGATAACAAGAAAAAGAAGCTGTCAGGAAAAAAAAAAAAGTGCATTCCAAAAACCCAAATAAGCTGTCTTCCAAAAAAAGCATCACTTTCTTTGTTGTTGATCATATGCTAAAGTGATTTGCATGTTGTTATTTCAGGTGGAACTTTCCATTTCATTTCCATCTCTCAAGAGCCAGTTGCTACCCCCTCCTCATGCTGCCTTGTTGCTATGGAAATGATGATGTACAGTAGGACTAGGAGCAAGGGTAACACGGCTTTAAACAGAAATATTGGAGTTCCCGTCGTGGCTCAGTGGTTAACGAATCCGACTAGGAACCATGAGGTTGTGGGTTCGACCCCTGGCCTTGCTCAGTGGGTTAAGGATCTGGCGTTGTCGTTAGCTGTGGTGTAGGTTGCAGACACGGCTCGGATCCCGAGTTGCTGTGGCTGTGGTGTAGGCCGGCAGCTACAGCTCCTGTTAGACCCCTAGCCTGGGAACCTCCATATGCCGCGGGTGCAGCCCCAGATAAGGCAAAAAGATTAAAAGAAAGAAAGAAAGAAAGAAAGAAAGGAATATTAACAAACACATCATCTATAGAGAACGTGGAAATTGCTTTCCATCAAGCAAAATATTATATTTACAACCTACCCTTAAAGTATAACTAGCTAGCAATAAAGATACATTTTTTTGGCCGCACCTGCAGCATATGGGAGTTCCCAGGGCAGGAATCAAATCCAAACTGCAGCTTTGACCTGCACCAGATCCTTAACCTGCTACACCACAACAGGAACTCAAAGATGCTTTCACCATTTCGTTCAGCTGATTTTATTTTTAAAACCTGAGTAACAACCATAGAGTATACGTTACACAGTTTGAATTGTATTTACTTGCTTTCCCTCTCAAATACGAAAACCTTTTCATCTGTCTTATATAAAAGAATTGGTTAACATTTGGCTATAAGTTGCCAGATTAAATTGATTTTTTTAAAAATTATTTCAGAGTCCTCGCACTCATAGAGAAGTTTCTGTGGCTCAAGTTACCAAAAGCAGTGGTTAACCTAGAAGTCATCGTACTTTTGAAACTTAGGTTTGACCTTAGACTAGTGTTTCGAACTCTAAATCTTTGTTGCCTCCTCTGGAAAACAAGACAGCACCACTTATGTCACCAAGTTGTATAAAGATTTGATCTAATATAAAGTTTGGCACAAGATAGGCATTTAATAAATGCAAGCACTCTGGCATTAGGCTGAATTCCTCAGCACATACCAGCTGAATAGAGAAGACAGTTTATAGACTCGTAGTGGGTGGCAAGATGGTTGGGGGAAAAGGATCCTGGCTTGACCTAAAAATGGCCATGATCCACAAAGTGGGTTATCCACAAAAGCAGATAATCAGACATTGGCTATATTTGGAAAAGTACTTCCCCGCCCATCCGAGATAAAAGACCTGATGGGTGCGATGATAATTCCAGGTTGTGGTTTGACACCGAGCACTGGAGTTCTGGCTTTCCCCACAAGCTCAACTACTCCCAGCACAGAAATATCACATTATAACATCCACCCTGTGGCAAAGGCGATCTGAGAGTGGTGCAGACTCCTCCCTTCTTCTCTCCACCAGCGTCCAGACTGCTAAATATTTGGTGCCAGTGGTTACGGTTGATTCCATTTCCAGAAATGCAATGCAGCTGGAAAATATTTTTTTCTTATAATAGAAAAAGCCTCTGCTGTTATAGATCTATTCAGCCAACAAAGGAAATCATTATGGTACATATAGAAATTGATTTTAATGCAGTGTCAAGCACACAATTCACCAAACCCCAAACAGGAAATAAAGCCCATGTTGGTACCGGGACATGAATTTATCCCCAGTTCGCATTATCGTTTGTGATTACTAGCTATGGTGAAAATCGACCCCTTTTTCTACAAGTGTGGCTGGGTGAATCTAGAAATGTTTTGAAAATGTAAACTTCGGTTTGTCAGTGTAAGTCTTTTCCACTCAATTCCTTTAATGATTTTATGAAATAGGAGAAAATAAGCTGACACTGTGACACTTCTGTTGCCATGTATTTTTACCATATTAAATGTTTTGGAAAACCTAACACTAGGAATGTGTTCCAAAGTTTTCACCAAACCATGCTTAGCTCTATTTTTTTTTCTCCCCGGTTCAAGAAATCTACTTTAAATTTAAATCAATACTATTTGCAAGAAAACCTCTGCTTATAGGTACTTACCATGTGCCCTAACATGTGGCAGCCATTTTATTAAGTACCTTGTTTAAGGCGCAGGACAACCCTGTGAAGTGGAGATGATGCTGTTTTACCAGTGAGGAAACCAAGGCTGGGAGAGGCTAAATCCCCTGCCTGGGGCCATCACACTAGAAGTTAAAACTAAGATAGATCTGTTGATTCCAAGCCCAGTGCGCCTTCTTCTTGCCCTAAGGCAACTGACCAAACTTCTCTAAAATCAGGAAGCCAGATCTTCCACTAACTTTATTCAGAATCGCCCTTACTGGTTTTTTTTTGCTGTGATGACACATTAGTTTTCCTTCATTCCAACTCTCGGGAGTCTTTCATACAGATGCCTAGGTCCCCACCCCAACCAAATGAAGAGAACCTCTGGGCTGAGGGTGAGGCATCTTGTACATATTGTTTAGTGCTCTAAAGGATCTAATGTGTAGCCCAGATTTAAAACCACAGCTGTAAAAGATTGTATCTTACTGAACCTAGGAAGTCAATGATTCCAAGTCACACCCTGATTTCAGAGACCCTGAAATGGGAATACTTAAGACACCAGGGATTCCGAGACCCACCCCAGTTTGAAGGATAGTAAAATATGAACAAGTGCACATTTCAGAATTTTTAAGAGAGTTTCCCATAGGAGATGAAGAAAAGTTAGATGCGTGGTCTTGGGCAACTCTGTGACATAAAACAAATTAGAGTAAAATAACCACTGACGTAGCTTTTGTATATAAGGCTTTGTGATTTCTCTTGATGTTTGCCACCCAACAGTTACCTCTCATCCCCTTAATATGAAGGTGAGAACCATACAGTACTTTACGCCCCGAAAAGTTTGCCTGGCCACACACCTGCACCGTCCAGAAGAAAGTAGAGACGGAAGAAGATAAATAGTGCCTTTCAACCAATATAGAACCCACCCTGGGTGAGAATCAAGAGCAGGCCCTCTCCTGCCCACTCCTCAGAGCTCAGGGGTCTCCCCTTCCATCTCCCCCAGCAGCTGCTCCTCCCTCTCAGACCCTGCAGAGATGGGCAACAGATTACTCAGAATTTCCCAGCTCATGCTAGGAAGGGGTTGGTAGTCGGAGGGTAATAGAGGAAGATAAGTTACATGAGCATTTGGGTTTCTTAACCCATATATCCTAGAGTAATACATAGCCATTTAAAATCATGTGAACATGAATATCATGGGGAAATTTTCCTAATACATTATTAGGTAAAAATTAAAGACACAAAGTAATAATCAAGACTGGAGAGAGATACATAAAATATTAGAGCATCAGAGTACTGCAGTGGCAGATGGTTTTGATTTTCTTCGTAGTTTATTTTCCAGATTTTTCCAGCAAACAT
Source organism: Catagonus wagneri (assembly GCA_004024745.2). Classification (NCBI taxonomy): domain Eukaryota; kingdom Metazoa; phylum Chordata; class Mammalia; order Artiodactyla; family Tayassuidae; genus Catagonus; species Catagonus wagneri. Next base: position 5,292,881 of record PVHT020004019.1, read on the forward strand.
ATAGCATGTTAAAAATCAGAGTGTTCTGCATATATGGAGTAAACATGGTTATTATAAAAATTAGAATAACTATATGGAAAATTCCTAAAAACCAATATTAAATAAAAAGAACAAGAATACAAAGTTGTAAATATCATGCTATTAAAGCTATTTTACTAGGCATAGGCCAAAAAAAAAATCTAGAAGGAGGAAAAAAACCAAAATATTAAGTAATTATATAATAGGCGGTGGGATTATAGATCACTTTTAATATTTAAATATATAATTAGCATTTATGTTCCTAAAAATTTTTAATAAGAAATTTTGGCTTTAAGTGTTCTTTTAATTATGAGTTTCTCAAGTATATAAAAACTATCACACTCACTCACTACTTATATTTAATAGATATTAGCATTTTGTCGTATTTAATTCAGATCTCTGTATTTTTAAGGAATAAAAATCCATAAATACAGTTAAAATTCAGCTCTTTCTCCATCGCCCTCCCCCTTTTTAGAGGTAACCACAATTCTATAATTAATATTATTCAAATGCATGTTTTAGAACTTAGCTGCTTGTATATATATCTTTAAACCACAAACTATTTTTAGTTGTACAGAGCAACATCAAACTATGCATATCCTTTGGCAATATTTTTCCATTTAAGATCTTGCCATGTTAACCTGGATCTACTTCACTGATTTTAACTACTGTATACTATTCTGTTGTGTGAATCTACCACAATATATCCATTCTTCTCCGCTGCTTGTCAAACTTAATGTGTATCAGAATCACCCCCCAGTACGACAAATGAATGTGCACATGGAGTTCCCGTTGTGGCTCAGTGGTTAACGAATCCGACTAGGAACCAAGAGGTTGTGGGTTCCATCCCTGGCCTTGCTCAAGGTTAAGGATCCGGCATTGCTGTGAGCTGTAGTGTATTGTAGGTTGCAGACGCGGCTCGAATCTCACGTTGCTGTGGCTGTGGGGAAGGCTGGCAGCTACAACTCCTGTTAGACCCCTAGCCTGGGAACCTCCATATGCCGCGGGTGCAGCCCTAGATAAGGCAGAAAGACAAAAAAAAAAAAAAAAAAATGTGGTGACAAATGAATGTGCATGGCTATGTTCCAATAAAACTTGCCTCTGTTATAAATCAACTATAGCTCAATTAAAAAAAAAACTTTACTATGAACCCTACATTTGAATTTCATAAAATTTTTGCAAGATATAACACGTTATTTGTCTTCAATATTTTTAAGCATTAATCAATGTAAAAACTATTAGCAAGCTATGCAGAAGCAGAGTAAACTGGACTTGACCCAAGGGGCTATAATTGGCCAAACCCCCACACTAGTCAATAGAGTTGAGTCATTTCCACTTTTTTACTGTTATAAACAGTGCTCCTGGAGCATCTGTGAGATAGCCTTAGAGTAAATATTTTGGAAGTGAAATAACTAAGTTAAAGAGGACCACATCTCCAACTTTACGGGGAGTTGTCAACTTACCAAATAACAGTGCAAAATCTGCCCTCACCCAATGAATACGAGGTTCTGTTTTCTTAAAGCCTAGCCTCTCAATGTTGGCTCATCTAGTGGATGTGAAATGGTACATCTCACTGCTGTTCTACTTGGCACTTCCCTGGTCACTCCTGAGGCTGGGCACCTCTCCAGTTGTCAACCATTTTCCTTTTCTCTCCCATGAAGTTCCTCTTCATGCCTTGCCCATTTTTTAAAGTTATTGGTATGATGTCACTTTTATATATTCTGTATACATAATGTTTATTGAACTTTAGAATTTGAAAAAAAAATCTCAGTTTGAGATTTATTATTTTTAGCTTTATAAAGCTATGGTGCTTTGTCATACAGATGTTTACTAATTTCAACGTAGTCAACTGTATAAAACTTTGCCTTTATAGTATGTTCCTTACATGATTTAATTAAGAAACCCCTCCATTCAAATGCCTTAAAATTTTAATCTCCTCCATTTTCCCCCTAAAAGTTTCTAAGTTTTTATTTTTCATATTCATTTCTTTAACCCACCCGGCATTTATTTTTATACTGATGAAAGGTATACATCTTTTTTTTTTTTTTTGGCAATATGGTTAGACAGTTGTGTGCCTCTGTTACATAGAAAGTTTAATACGTATGTAGGACTTTTTTAAATAAGAAAAAAATACCTAAAGTTTATTCCAGAAGTGAGTATACAGAAACAAAGGTTTGGGCTACAGGATAAGCAGTAAATAGCAAATCCCTGTGATGGGGTACCCAAGATGTGTATGAGCAATGCCAGAAAATATCTGTTGAATGCAAAAGTTTCAGCCATATTCATTTTTTACAATGTAACTTTTTGATGATGCTGACATAATATGTGAGCAAAAGCTTTGTAAAAGAAATTTCTCCAAATCAGACATAAAAACAGCAATCGCTTCAAAAATAGAGGCTAATGGCTACACAGTCCTCCATGTCAATGACAGTTAGATATGTTATAAATCCCCAATCTCTGAACCTGAGGTTGGCTACCCAGACAGGGCAGCAGAACATCAAAGGAGGCCAACTTAGGCCAGAGCAGTCACTGAAGGCTGGCGATGCTACATGGGAGAAATCAAGAGGGAACAAGCATGTTAACTTCTCTGTTGGCTTATTTCAGAGAGTTCAACAGGTAGTGAAATTAACAGACAAAGTATGGTCTCAGAGAATAAAGTATCCATGGACCTCACATGATGACTAGGTTTTACTGATTAGGTTGCACCACAGGAAATGGTAGTTTAGAAAAAAAAAAAAGTTAACTGTCTTCCCTTCCACATAACTCAACATTATAGAAGAGGAAGGGAAGAGAGTGCCAGTTAATAATTTTTCAGGAGTCCCTTGCTCCAAAGATAGTCAATATAACAGGATGTCCTACTCAGGTCCACAGAAGAAACTCACTGGTGGTGGAATTACTGACTCTCGCCATGTCATTAGCTCCCTGGCAAAACTGGAAATTCAGTTTCTCTCAGACTGAACAAGAAGAGTCCCCTGACTTAGAGACTTGCTGACTTCTTCTCCAACTGATGACGATTATGGTCTGAATAAAGTGGTTCCAGGCGTTCCTTTCCCTGAAGCTCACCTCCTCCGCAACAACATGAATGATGCTCTTCTCAGAAGTAGCATCCTGTTCTGCTTACTCACACCCTGCAGTCAGGTCACCCAGGAAATGAGATAATGAAACTACTAAAATCAATTAAAAGCATCTGTTAGACTAAACAAACAAAGCATCCTGAGTCTTTCACAGAGAACCAGCAGAGCAAACTTTGCTCCGTGACATCCAGAGGGTCCACCTTCTAAAACAGTGCCCCTCACGGGCTCTTCCAACCATTTCCTTCTAGACCTGTGACTTAAGAGTGACCCTGGTTCATCAGCTGTCAGCTGGGCAACCAACTTACACTCAGCCCCATTGCAGCTTTTCTAAACATAATGTGTTTCCAGCATCTCACTCGATCTCCTATTCTGAAGCTAGGGGATCAGATTATGTTAGTGCATCAAGGAAACTCAAGGAAACACAATGAGCTGTGAATCTCTTTGATTAGAATCCCAAGAACGTGTTTTGGGCTAAGTAGCATCAGTCTCAGATTTTCTTGTTTCCTTTTGTTCTCCCTCCTTGTCAATCCTATCTCAGGCTGCTCCCTTAGGGTCATGGATAATTAAATGAGAATCTCCTAAATGAAGGAAATTGAGTTGGAAGCTTTTAGAATTCTCTTCTCATCATTTAATTACAGGAATAGCATTTAGTGGGCAGTCTAACTCCAGCTAATTCTCTTTCTGAATCTTTCGCTATCATAAATTTGAACATCAAACCCTAAAACCACAGGGTGGGTATTTTCCATTGCTTTGGTGACATACTCTTTTCAAGTTTCTCCTGAAGTGGCTCCTGCTAGAAGACAGCTTTAAGGCTACCCCTGGTAGTCAGAGAGTCTTCAAAAACCACATCCCAAGGACTGCTGTTGTCCCCACCATTCTGAGCATTCCAAGATTTACATCACTCGATAGCTTCAGATAGAGCCACTCACATTAAACATGGTTGAAAAGAGAAAGCCTGGACAGGGAATTACAAGGCTTCTCCACTCCGCCCGACACTTTGGCTTCCTGATATCCCCATCACACTAGACAAGAGCACCCCACCAGCAACTTAAAGCTGAGTGTCTTACAGTGGTGGGAGATTCATCCATCAATCTATCCATCCAGTCTTCCATCGAATTCTCCTGCTTTCTTGCACTCCTCAACCCCTTGCCAACCACCCTTTCCCATCGCTGGATCTACCATCTTAAAGAAAGGAGTCCTGCTGACTCCCCACAATGTCCTTTCAGTAAGCCCAAGAGGAAGACCAGCCAGAGCCACTATCAAAAGAGCTACATGGGACTCATGGCAAGGGTGAGCTGCTTGGGTGGCATGTCATAGCTCAGCCTGGAAGAAGCGAAATCCATGGATGGAACTGACTTCAGAAGTCAAATGATGTCATCGGCATTGCCTTTCTCAACCCTCCCCTGCCTGAGCTTCATTCTCAGCTTCCCCTTAGATGTCCCAGGATAATCAAGCAAGGTTTTGAATCAGGAAACTCCAGACCAGCACCCTTTCTTTTCCATGACTCCCTTATCCCTACATGAGTCCTCCTTTTTCTCAGACACACGGGTATCAGCAAAAACAGCCTAGAAGGAGTCATAGCTTCAGGGCAGAGGGTTTGGTTTGTAATCTCCACCCTGTTACACCTCTGTTGTGTGTTCTTGGACAACTGATTTCACCTCTCTGGACCTCACCTGTAGAATGTCACTTCCTCCACAAAGCTCCCCCCAAGTGCCCGCCTTCCCCGACCCAGCTAGTCACTTCCTCCCAAATACACAACACGCTGTACTGCACTTATCCTGACTGACATACCGGATCCTGGAGTGGTAGCTCTTGGAGAACGGAAATCGTTTTGTTTCTCTTTGTAGCCCTGGGCCGGGATACATGAGCTGCAGAATATCTCATGCATGGGTTGAATCAGAAGATCTCCATGGCTCTGTTAATCTTTGAAATCACAAAGATTAACACAATGATCTGATCATTCCACCCCAGCCCAGATCTATCCTTAACTAGGTGGACCAACGCACTCTGGGTCTTCTCTGAAGCAGTTCCTAGGAATCCAATCTACTTATGCGGTCTGCAATCTCCACACCCAATTCTCCTTCCTCTGCATTACTCACCACATTCCAAGTATTCCTTCCTTCTGCCTGGGTGCCTTGAAAAGGCCTTACCTGCAACTCAAGCTGGCCAGTTAAGTCTTCATGCCTGCCTATCCCAGAACCACCCTGGCTTGCAAGGTGCCAGAAATCAAGGGCTGTGGATCAATCAAGCATGTAGCTGTCTCCTAAATGCTTTTAAGGGTAATGAATGGTAATGAATTCAGATTGATTATGTTTCAGTATTCTGTAGTATATATTCCTACTCCAGATGAGCCCAAAGGTCAATTTTAAAAGTCTAATTCAGCGACTCTCAATGGGAAGAGGCAACTGACAAATAATGTAGCAGGGTGGCAGGACTTGCAGTTTGAAAAAGCATATTCAGTGTAATCATATAATTTTATACCTTTGGAAAATGCAAAAAAAAATAATGATTATTATTTAAAGCACAAGCTATAGCTTTGATTCCTGGGTACTTGATGTATTAATATCTTTTCTTCACAACAACTATACGATCTCATAGATATGGCTACTAAAATTCAAAGAGGTTACTTCTCCTATGCTGTTTCTCCGTGAAAGAGGCGTGGAGTGTGGCAGGCCCCCCTTGCTCAGTGGTGTTGTACTCTGTCATTCTCCCTCCGTGCTTGATTGAAAGGGTAAAAGGCCCCATAGTATCCTTTGAGATTTCAGAAAACCTTTGTCCCCCGTGATAGGTGAGCCTTTCTCATAGTCAACAAAAAATTCCTCTAGGCACCTGGGTTCAACTAGCACCCAATCTCACAGAACAAAAACCAACACCTCATCTCCTTGCTTATATGGAAGAGACACTTGCCTCCCATTTCTTCCCAGAAAAGCAAGGTTTGGACGATCCAGCAGCTCAGCTAGTCTCACAGGCCCTGCTGACAGGGACCTGGGAGAACTCAAGCAGTCAGTACAGAATTTTGAACATGCTGTATGCACCGGGCTTGTTCCAGATCAGTGTTGCTATTGAGTTTTCTTTATAATGAAGTTATTATCAGAGAGCCAAGTAGAGCCTCCAGTGGCTTCATATACAGGTTGTTTGACCCCCAGTGGTAATCGGATAACGGTAATATCGTTTGAATTGACAAAATCTCATTTCTACAAACTCGTCCTGGCATTTGTACGCTCCCCATCCTAACCTGCAGTTCAGGTCTCATTTCACGTTACATTGCATGTGAGGATTTTGAAAGAGTGGCTGAAGTCATCCATTCCTTCATGTTCAGAAGGACTTTCAAGAAAAGAGCTTTGGGTATGAGATTTCACCCTTGGCAAATTTCAACACCACCGTGGAGGCATAGAAAGCAGAAACAAAAATAGTTTTCAGGGCAAATTAGGTCATAAATGTTGGCCCAGTATAGAAGTGACCTCAATAAAGGCCTTGCTGAGAAAGTTGTAAACAAAACAAAGTGGCACATCACAGCTTTGAAGAGTATGCTGTGCCCTGAATAAAGAAAACCTGAGCTTCTATGAGAAAGCTGCAGTTCTAAGTACAGCAGGGATGGTATTTTTTTTATGATTTTTATTTTTTTCATTATAGTTGACTTACAGTGTTCTGTCCATTTCTACTGTACAGCAAAGCGACCCAGTCATACATTTATATGTCTATTCTTTTTCTCACATTATCCTCCATCATGTTCCATCACAAGTGACTGGATATAGTTCCCTGTACTATACAGCAGGATCTCATTGCTTATCACTCCAAAGGCAATGGTTTGCATCTCCTAACCCCAAACTCCCAGTCTCTCCCACTCCCTCCTCCTCCCCCTTGGCAACCACAAGTCTGCTCTCCAAGTCCATGAGTTTCCTTTCTGTGGAGGGATGGTAGTTTTTTAAACACTCCTGATGGCTTTGCTCTTTGGAAATTTTTCTAATCACTGCCCCTTTCACTTTCCTTCCCTTATAAACTTCCTCTGCCCTCCATTTTTCCTCTTTAAAAACTAAATTCCAGGCTGAGGTTTATGGTCTTGGGGGGAGGCACAATGCAGTGAGCACAAATAAAGCCACCACATTCCTAAACAGTTTTTTAACTAATAGTAGAGACAACAGTCTGGAAAACCTAGACCCTTCTGATACACAATAGCCTGGATTTTTAGCAGATAAAGGCTTCCTGGGATTCAGAAGTGTGGTTTTGAATATCAAGAGCCAAAGCCCTAAGTAATCTCTACATATAGCTCATGCATAAATAATGGTTTAGGGGAAAAAAACACATTTTCTCTACTCTGGGAAGAGAGAAGATTAAAACTATTTCTGAGTGGGAGCTGAGTATCAAGAAACTAGAGAGAAGAACAGTAGTGTTCCCTGCTGGTCTACTCTGCCCCCCTGCCTGTCCCAGTTAAATTCCTTGAGGGCATCTCAGAGCTGCAGATTTTCCTAGAAGCTATTCACTGCCCAGTGATCTAACTGGTAAAGCTGAAAGGGGTGTCTCTGGAGAGCCCCTCCCCCACAGCCCAGCATGGAAGGGCAGATCTTTTTTTTTTTTTAATTACTTAATATGTTTTATTACATTTATAGGTGTACAACAGTCATCACAACGAAATTTTATAGCATTTCCATCCTAAACCCTCAGTGCATCGCCCCACCTGTCTTGTTTGGAAACCATAAGTTTTTCAAAGTCTGTGAGTCAGTATCTGTTCTGCAAAAAAGTGCAGTGTGTCCTTTTTTTAGATTCCACATGTAAGTGATAGCATTTGATGTTGGTGTCTCATTGTCTGTATGACTTCACTTCGCATGATAATCTAGGTCCATCCATGTTGCTGCAAATGCTGTTATTTCTTTCCTTTTAATGGCTGAGTAATATTCCATTGTGTATATGTACCACATCTTCTTGATCCAGTCCTCTGTCGATGGACATTTAGGTTGTTTCCATGTCTTGGCTATTGTATAAAGTGCTGCAATGAACATTGGAGTACATGCTGTCTTTTTGAGTCACGGTTTTCTCTGGATAGATGCCCAGGAGTGGGATTGCTGGATCAAATGGTAATTCTATTTCTAGTTTTCTCAGGAATCTCCATACTGTTTTCCACAGTGGTTGCACCAATTTGCATTCCGACCAACAGTGTAATAGGGTTCCTTTTTCTCCACACCCTCTTCAGCACTTACTGCTTGCAGACTTTTTGATGATGGCCATTCTGGCTGGCGTAGTGGTTTTGATTTGCATTTCTCTAAAAATGAGTGATGTCGAACAACTTTTCATGTATTTTTTGGCCATCTGTATTTGGAAGGGCAGATCTGAAGGGGGTCTTCTGCGGTTGGTAGGAATGGACGGCGGTAGGGTAAAGCCATGTGGACACAGCAGTGAAATCCGGGAAGGATCGAAGCCTATGGCCCTTAAGGATCAGAGAGCCAAGGACATCTCCTAGAGTACCAGTCCACAGCCAGCAGGCAGAGGACTCCCCCACCCCATTCTAGAGGTGTTACCAGCCCCTCCCTATGACCTCAGATGCCACCACGGGGAAGAGAACGCCGCACAAGACTAGATCTAGGCAGCAAATGCCTGGGTCATCATGTTCATGGGGCTATTTCCCTTGAAGCCTCAAGATCCAATGTTCAGTTCCCAAGGAGGATAGGATGTTGAGGTAGAGATTAAGTTCAACTGCTTCTGAATTCTACCTCTTGCATAACGGTTAATTAAGCCAGCCAAAAACTTAGCCTGCACCAGAGCAATAAATAAATCCAGGAAAAGGAGTTGGGGGGTAATCTGTGGAGTCTCATTCTTTATTAACTTCCACAATACAAAAGAATGTAAACTGTGGTAATATTAGAAAGCTCCTTGGAAATTTAAGCCATTGTCCCATCACTGAATACATGCCACTTTTTTAGTTTTCCTGGTATTAAAATGTTCTGTTGCAAGAGTTTAATCGAATATTATCATTTTCTTTAAAACTTCAAAATAAGAGGCTGCACATTTCAAAATGCAACTCTAATCAGGTCAGTTCTCCCCAACGTCCACTCCATGGGGGTGGGAGTTGATCTCACCGTTGTCAACCCAGCCCCCAGGACACCTGCACCTAGTAGGCTGAACGAATGCAGAAATGAATAAATCAACATGATGAGACTGGAAAACTCTAAGTCTCCTCTGGCTTTGAAATACTGCAGCTACCTGAGTCACATTTCACAAAGGGTTACAAGAACCCTTGAATTTCAAAGCAGTACTGAGAAATGGCTTGATATATACTGTTTCCATCCTATTAATTGCAGTTCGAGTATCACAGGTATATTTATATATATAATATAATTAATGGCCCTTATTTAATCCTCTTCTTGATCCCTGAAATCTAACTAACTCAGGCATTAGGTTACTAAAAACCTGAAAGTTTCAACTTAGAACTGGGGTAAATGTTAGCATAGGAACGGGTATAAATCTTTCACACTGCAATTAAAATTAATACATAGAACTGGCCATGTTTTGTTCCTTAAAAAAAAAACTTCATGTGGAAATTCTACTCTACTAAAATAGGATAATGTGATGAACACACTTTCTTTTTCCCGGATTTGTCTGTAGAGGAATTAATTTATGTCCCTGACAAAATCTCTTCCTGAAAAGGCTAAATAGTAAAGCTTAGGTCATCAGTTTTTACCCCCTGATCGTTTGTTCATCTCTACACATTTTGTTGGACACATAAACATCTTTATAGATTTATGGCTATCTATATAAACACCTTTCACTCCAGCAGTTCCCACATTTCCAGCAATTGTAGGAATTTAAGATCCTCAGTTCTCCACGAAATACAGGCAAAATACGGCCAATTCTTGTTTCTCATCCACCAAAATTTCTCACACAGTAATTCAAGTCTTTATCAGCATCACCCTGTGCTGCCTAACAAACTAGTCTCCCCAAAAATAAATGCATGGGGTGCGGTGAGGGGGATTCCTTTCAATGATAAGCAAACAGCAATTATTATTCCCTGTTATTAAAATGCTCTCAGTTAATTGCACAGATACCAGAAGAGAGATTACCTTAAAAGGCTGGATACCAAAGGGGCGTTAGTCAGCGTTTTGAACCTTCTGGTCTAATTTAGAGGACAGTTTACAGAGAGATTCAGTTAATATTTGTGAGGAACCATTAACATTGAGTAAACAATTCAATGCTGTCAAAGAAAAATGTATTGAACTAATTGTAAAAAAAAAAAAAAAAAAAACTCTTGATAAGTGCTGAAAATGAAATACCTCGAGACAAAAACAGCCCAGATAGACTCATGGAAGAACACTACCAACCACATTTTCTAAGCGTTCTTTGTTATACTCTACACAGTTTATCATCCTGGTCTGATTTATAAGAAGCACATGTTCCAAAAAAAAAAAAAAAAAAGGGCGCTGCCGTTTTCACTTGGGGATTATTTCACAGGGAATTCAGTGAGCCCGCCTTTTCTTAGCATTTTCCCTGTTTTAGTCCCCAGTTGAAATGGGATTTGACTGTGTGCCCTGCAAGCTGATAACACACGATGTGCCAAGGTTTGGCACCGTGGTTTCACGGACGAGGTGGGGAGGAGGAAAGAGAAAGTAAGTGAGGAAGCTGGGAGATTTCTTGTCACCTCTAAACAGCAGATAAAGCTGGTTAGTGGCCATGAAATATCTTGAGGGCTTCCTGGCTCAATTAAATTCCGACCTTGATGAAATATTTTCTTTAAAGAGAAAAATAGCATCTCTCAAGTGAAAACCGTTGGGACAGCTGCTCCGGGCGGGAAGCAGGTGGTTGCGACTACCCTGAGGGCTTCGGAAATATTAATATGTCGGCCTCTCGCATTTCACTCAAGTTCAGGGCAGCGTCCTCACACCTGGAGGAAGACAGGGCAGGAAATTCACAAGCCACGAGGAGGGGGCTGCCTTCTAATTTGGCCAGAGCAGAGTCTGTTTGTCTGAGTCCCCATCCCAGCCTCTCTCTGTTTGCTGTGAGCTCACAGAGACGCTGCTTTCGAGTTTCAAAGCCAGCTCCTTCCTCCCCGCATTGCAGAGACATAACATGTCATCAGAACCCAGGGTTTGCCAGAGCCGTGATTTGTTTGTCTAGACTGGCCATTGAACTCTGTTTATTACAAAACATCATGTGGAATGGGCAGCAAATCAAAGGGGTTTCTGGGAACCTGCAAGCCCTGTCTGCCTGAGCGCAGCCACAGCTGCGTGGGGACCGTCTTCCTTCTCAGTTTTCACAGCCTGGAGGCGTCTACCTTTCCCAGGACCCGGAGGCTGACCACTAGACTAACCTTTCATCTTTTTCCGACACAGGACATGACCCCAGGTCATTGGTAACACCCAGAGCCCGCCCCCACTGCTGGAGCAGCGGTCCTTAGGAGCTATATTCTGGGCTGCTGCTGCGCTGAGGGGACATTTGAATGACTAATGATTAACATTTGAAAATGGAACATCGAAAATGGAAAAGCCTACCAATCACAGCAAAACAGCCTGCCAAAGGAGCAGAGAACCGAAACAACAGCAACAACCAAAATATGTAGCAATAATAGCCTTTTTCTGAGATGCAAATGTGGCATTTATAAGTTTGGTTTTAGAAAGACAGATAATTGGCAGACTCACAGTTACCACTTTTATGGATAATTGTTGCCTAATTTTTAATGAATAATGCAAGTTCTCTAGTTTAAAAGATTGATCTGGAAGATAAAATGAATTGGAGAATCATACTTTCTTTAGAAAATAATGTGCAGCTTGATTCTTTTAAAGGAAAAAAACATTTCTTGGGAATGTAAATTGGTATAGCCATTATGGAAAACAGTGTGGCAGTTTCTCAAAAAACTAAAAATAGAGTTACCATATGATCCAGCAATTCCACGCTTGGGTACATATCCAGAAGAAAAGGAAAAAAACACCAATTTGAAAAGATACTCACGCCCCAAAGTTCATAGCAGCACTATTCACAATAGCCAAGACATGGAAACAACCTATATGTCCATCAGCAGATGAATGGATAAGGAGCTGTGGTGTATATACACAATGGAATAGTACTCAGCCATAAAAAGAAGGAAATAAGGCCATTTGCAGCAACATGGATGGACCTAGAGATTATTGTACTAAGTGAAGTAAGTCAGAGAAAGACAAATATCATATGTCACCTGTATTTGGGATCTCAAATATCAAATATTTGGAATCTCAAATTTGGTACAAATTATCTTATTTACAAAATAGAAACAGATTTAACAGACATCAGAAAACAAACATGGTTATCAAAGGGGACCAGAGGAGGGAGGCAAAAATTAGGAGTCTGGGATTGGCAGATGCAAACTACCGTATATAAAATAGATAGGAGTTCTTTTGTGGTTCAGCAAGTTAAAGATCCAGCATCGTCGCTATAGCAGCTCAAGTCGCTGCTGTGGCATGGGCTTGATCCCTGGCCTGGGAATATCTGCATGCCATGGTGTGGCAAAAAAATAAAAGAGATAAACAACCAAGTTCTACTGCAAAGCACAGGGAACCAGATTCAGTATCTTGTAAAAACCTATAACGAAAAAGAAAAAATATATATTGTCCCTGTGAACTTTACACATTATCTAAGTGGAGGCAAATTCTCTAACCTGCATTCCACTTTTGCCTTGAATCGAAAGCTATTACACAGAGGGATGTTCAGCAGCACAAAACAGTTCTTCCAAAGGGCGTCTCACTTCTGTACTATGACAATTTCATGGTCATTCATTCCTCAAAAGAAATCGAAAGGGTTGAAACCACCCTTAGCGCCGTGGCCAAGGCCTCCGAGCCCATCCTTGTGGAAGTCTCAGGAGCAGCACCAGATTCGGCCACAGCCAGTCGGCCGTGCTCTCTCCATCTGCAGCCATGGGCCTGCAGCGGGTACTCTGCTAGTTCCAGGGAAATCCCAGGGGAACCGAGGGATGGAGAAAATCCATCAAGATGTTCCTGGCGCCCATCCTGATCAAAGTCCTTGGGCTGGCTTCCAGAACCCCAAAATGACTACAAGGACCTCAGGGTGCTGCCCCAGTGAACCTGGGGTGAAGCCACAATACGTTTAATCTGATGACCAGAGGTTTCTGGGGCAGCTTCGGCCCTTGGAAAAAAACTGCTAGTGAAGTCAGATGCCTTCTTGTGAGTATCTTACCTGTCATGGAAGGACAAAAGCAGTTTTGGTATTAGAATGAATCATGAATAATGAATGTATCATTTATGTCCAGGAATAAGATTCCATTTAGCCCCCCAGTTAGGGTTCATGCCAGCGCCTTCTGCTTTGGTTTATACCTCCTTCTGCTCTCCTCGACCTTGCCAAGTAGGTGCCTCTAATGCTGAAATGCTAGTTGCACTAAATTGAGAAAATCCAGCTGAACCTTTAAAAGCTCCAAAACAGAACAAGAAGGCAAATAGTCATTTTCACCCGATTTGCACAACAAATCATGTTCCTTAAAGGTTGAAGGGGCTACCAGACGAAAGTAGAAAGAGCAGATATATAAGATAGGATCTTCCCCACCAAGTTTGAGCATTGATTTTTTTTAAGACGTTTTCCCATAAAAAAAAAGTTCTCACATAGATGGTACTAAGTTTTAACTCTCAAGTTAACTATAGGTCCCTTTGTCTTTCAAGCTAGACACACACAAAGAAGTTTACTGATTTTTCACTTCAAAAAAAAAAATAAAACATGTCACATGAAAATCACTTCTCCCTCTGACGCCAGTCCTCTGGCCACTCGACAGTTGGCCTGAGATCTTTACCCACAGGACCCATTCCTGTGAGAGGGGCCCGGAAACTCAGCAAGCCACACAAAGTCTGACAAACACAGGAAGGTTACAAGCCTAAGAGGTTCTGGTTGTGCAGTTAAAACTTTATTGGAACCCTTGAATGATAATTGCCCTCCGAAAAAGAGGATGGCGGATTTTTAGTCAGTTGTCAGTTTCAATTAGACCAAACCTAACATATAGACAGATTCTTCCATCCCAATAAAGAAAAGAAAAAAGAAATCTAATTGGAAGAGACACAAAATAGTTTTTACAAGGAGCCCCTGAGAAAGACAGTCCTTCTTAAGGACTATTCACATACACGGGAGACTAATGAACGTATGAAAGTTGTATATAAAATCATCCATTAAATACAACAGAGAACTTAGAGAAACTTTGGAAAAAAAGAAGGACCGTGATTGTCACTGAGTTATGGGATTATGAATCATTTTTCTTATGCCTTTCCATATTTTCCAAGCTTTTATAAAAAGACCAATTTTTACCTTTAATATCAGGGGGGAAATTTTTAATTAAAGAAATCCTAGGGCAGAATCCAAAGAATGAGTCTGGTGACTGTGAGCCAGCCCATCCCTCGCCTTTGCATGTGTTAGGAAAAGGCCAGGCCTGGGGGCAGGCACAGCCATGGGTACTGGCCTGACTCTGCCCCACTCACCCCTCCCGCAAGCACCACAGACTGTGCACACACTCGGTGCTGTTTGTCTGTCTTGTGGTCCAGACTCCTGTAACGTCAAGTTCTGCTTACAGGTGCCCCTGTGTGTGACTCTGTGCCCAGGGTCCTCCCTCGACCTTCACATGCTGACCGGGAATTCGATTCCTAGCACTGTGGAATGTAAACTGGTTTGACATTCCACTCAAAAGTCCCATCTTTCACAGACTTAAAAAACAAACTTATGGTAACCAAAGGGGGGAGGCGAGGGGGAGGGAAAAATTAGGAGCCTGGGATTAACAAACACATGCTATTATATATAAACTAGATAACCAACAGGGACCGACTATATAGCACAGGGAACTCCACTCAATATTCTGTAATAACCTATATGGGAAAAGAATCTGAAAAAGAATGGATATATGTATGTGTTTAACTGAAGCACTTTGCTGTACACCTGAAACTAATACAGCACCGTAAATCAGCTATACGCTAATATAAAATAAAGCTTTAAAAAAAAAAACAGAATTCCCTCAAGGCTTGGCAGGTTAAGGATCCAGCGCTGTTGCTGCTGTGGCTCAGGTTACTGCTCTGGCGCAGGTTTGATTCCTGGCCCAGGAACTTCTGCATGCCACAGGCATGGCCAAAAATAAAAATAAAAATTTAATTTAAATCCTGTCTAAAGAAGACAGACACCCTAGACAGTTATAGCTTGAGAAGCAGAGCGATTTAACTTACATTTCAGCATGAAGAGGTACCAGAAAGGGTGTCACTGAGTAAAGGGTATGCTGATATGGGCAAATAAGGAGAAATGCCTCTTTTCGTGTCCTCTTTCTGTGTGTGCAACTTAAAGACCAGTCTTTACTCACCACAGCCTTGGGTCCTCATCAGCCTCAACACCCAGACCAATTTCTTTTGACTTTCAAAACCATGCTTCTAAGCAGCCCTCCCTCAGGAAAACATTCACACCGTCCTAGGCAGCTATGCAGATCTTCATGGCCATGGGTGACACTGCCACCTTTATGGTTCACTCTAGGGCACCAGCCCCCCTGGAGGGTCCGTGCATTCCTGGACCCAGATTATCAGAGCATTCTACCACCTGGTCAAATCCAGATTGTATACTCCCAGCCCTCGGCTCTTCCCACGTTGGCCAAACGGCCAAGGTAACCGACAGAGGCTGTGTGAGGGGAAAGGGCCACCCGACAGGTACCAAAGGGACACAGATGGAGAAGGATGGAGGGAGGGAGGGAAGGAAGAAAGAGCCTGTTACCCAGCCAGGCAATTCTGGCAGGGTTAAATCTAACCATCTAGACTGGCTACTAACTTGCAAGGCTTAGTACAAAGTGGAAACTTTTTTTTTGTACTTTTTGTTTAAAAAGTATAAAGAATTTCAAGAGAGCCACACAGAGCAGAAACCGAGTGGGGGGCGCCTCTCCCCACAGGGCCGGGTGTGGTGGCGGGCATACACCCAGGAAGCTGGTCCTGCGGGCTCGCTGTGGGAAAGTCACTGGCTTCTGTGTCCAAACAAGCAGCAGTCAAGCGGGCCAGAGAGAGGAAAGCAGTGAAAGAAAGAAAGAAACTCAGGAGTTCCCATCGTGGCGCAGCAGAAACGAATCCGAATTGGAACCATGAGGTTGTGTTTCAATCCCTGGCCCTGCTCAGTGAGTGGCTTAAGAATCCGGCGTTGCTGTGAGCTATGGTGTAGGTCGCAGACGTGGCTTGGATCTGGCATTGCTGTGGCTGTGGTGTAGGCTGGCAACTGTAGCTCTGATTGGACCCCTGGCCTGGGAACCTCCATATGCCACGGGTGCAGCCTCATAAAGGAAAAAATAAAATAAAATAAACTCAAGTCATGGAGAGGTAAAAAGCTCCAAGTCCCCACTCAGCCTTTGATTTGCTCAAGGCATTGTTCAGTCGAGTTTTCTATTGTTTCATCTGGAAAATGGGGCATTATTAATGACAAGCATCACAGTGACATGACTGGAACTTGGCAGCTCCTAATCCTGCAAGTGATGAGCTTGCTAAATATACCCTCGACCCAATTACGGAAAACAGTTTTCATTATGACAGGACTGGATGGAATTCAAATTAAATGAAAAAAAAAAGATGTAATTTTCTCCCCTGGTGTACTCATCATGTTCAGATAGAAGTTAGTTGTGAAATGAATGAAATGTATGTTTTCCTGGACAAAGACAGCACCAAAAGCCATCACCTCCCAGAAACCCCTGTGCCACCCCAGACCCAAGCTCTCTCCTAGACTAGCCCTCCCTCCAGAGTCCCAGAAACTCCTGCTCGCAGTCTTCCTGGGACTCTCCAGGTTCTCAGAGCCCCAAAGTTCCCCCCAGGTCTCAGCAGGGATCCCAACAAATAGATTTATGTGCATATTTTTAAACCAATTATTTCTGTGTTCCCAAAGGGGTTGGAACTGAATTTTCTAACAAAATTCATTGAATTCAAGATCTCTCCAAGCTGGATTCCCCCATCCTTAATACATGGTTAAGGAAAAAACGTCCAGGCACCAACTGCAAAGCCTGCCTGGGCCAGAAACTGCTTGGCAATGTAAATCACTTTTTTAGGAGAAAAGAGAAAACATCACAATTCTAAAACCGGCCCTTAGAAAAGTCCTGCTGAGGTGGATGAATGGTTTGTGGAGCTGTAAAAACATACTCAGGCCTTGTAGGAACATATCCTTGGCTTTCAAACATACAAGCCACATCGTTATAAATGGTTTGGTGTATACGCTGCTCAGCCCTCCCTGCTCACACAGCTAACCCACACACCCCCACAGTTCTTCCTCTGGGAGACTAAGCAAACACATCAAATTCTTAGGCCCTGTGGCTAAAATAGGCACTGTATTCTGCAGCTGTTGTATCTCATAGGGAGAGGGCAGCGGGTTGGGGGACAGAGATGAGTTGACAGCCTACTGCGTGCTTCATTCTATGTTGTGTTGACCCAAAGCCTGGCCCATTTCTTCTTCCCAAGGTAAGCCCCAGTTTCAAGAGGAGTGACTTTCTCAAGGTCACAAGCTGAAGTGAAGTGGAGATGGAGTTCAAACCCGCTTCAGCAGCCGCAAAGCCGCCTTCTTTCACACAGCACCACAGTGCAGTTCTGACACTATGTGAGCCAAAGGCAGGCGCCTCTGCTGAGCTGTGGACACAGCGAACTATAAGCAGGGAGCCAACTGTAGAGCATAGGAGCCCAGGATTTCTCCTACCTCCGCACTAGGAGGGGTCCAGCCTGAAAACAGAACGGGACTGGAGGCTGCGGTGGTTGGACACTCCAGTAAAGCAGTTGGACAGGGCACCAGGGTGCCCAGCGCGGAGGAGGCACTGTAAGAAATGCGCCTGAGATCAGGCCACCGCAGCTGGGCCATCTGTGCAGAGAAGAAGGTCCCTGTCACCAGCAGCCCGTCAGTCAGCAACCATCCCCCAGGTGAAGAGCTCGCTGCCCAGTTCAAAGGCTGGTTCTACTCTTTACCAGCTGGGTGACCTCAAACAAGTCGCCTCAATATCCAATACCAGACTGAGATCAGGATGCTCGAATACAGCCAAAGCCCACAAAACAGTACCTAGGACGTAGAGAGTGGGTCACCACTGTTAGATGTAACTGTGTTCCAAGTATGAAGCAGGCCTGGGACCCCAGAACGTTCTGTCAGCTCCACAGAGGCAGAGCCATCAATGGGAAGCTGTGGAGCCCCTCACAGAGAACACGCAGTGGTCTTAGCTCCCAGAGGGGGGGACTCTCTGCCTTGCAGCCCAGACCCATCGTGATCTGGGAACAGCAGCCTGAAGATGGCAGGATGCCCCACACTCCCCGAGCGGGATCCCAGCCCCTTCCCGAGGGCTCAGCATGAAGAATCACTCCTACTGATTCTAGTGGAGAGGGTTCTCCTCCTCTGCAAACTCCTGGGGAGTTTTGCAAAAAAGGCACCATCACTCCTCTTTCTGATTACAACAAAATGCTTGGGTGCTGCCTGGGGACTTGCCATCCCCTAGATCAATCCCTGCAGCTCCCCCACGGAGGGCCACCCCTCCAGCCAGAACTTGCCCAGGGGAGCCCATCAGCATTTCCAACAGAAGGAGAACTGGGTTTCCTCCAAGACTATCAAGAGATTAATGGTTCCACTGGCAGCTGCTTCATGGTGTTCTGGGGAGCCCTCCTGCTGTCCTTTGCCCCAGGGCTGGGCGAGGGCTCACCATTAATGTGGCAGGTGGAGAAGCCTTTATTTCCCCTTGACTGGGGCTTGTTAACACTCATCTGTTACTCTATCAGGTCTCTAGGCTTAATCTCAGTCTTGCTCTGATGGAACTTTCCTCTCCTGTATGCGTCTGTCAAAGCCAGGCATTCACTGACTGTCCAGAAACTGATAACTTCAGCCAGTGCCCACTTTGTCTGCTGTAAGGATCCAGTCCTCAAGGAGGTGGATGGCTAAAGTAAGGGGAAAACAGTAAGAACATACCACAATAGGAATGCTTTCTTTTGCAGTACTGATAGCTCTGTCTGCACCTTTGCTGGGACATGAGACTTCATAAGATGAGACAAGAAAGGGGTTGGTGTGGCTCGTTAGTTTCTCTCAATGTCCTTCCCCACCACCCCTGAGCGTGCTTTCATCTCTGCACGCTTCTGTTCGCTCTGAGTGCTACGAGTACTAAGGCTCCTTTTATGCACTTGGTCCCTGCCTTCAGTAAAATGATTTCAGTGCCAGGAACATGATTACATGTTTTTAGCTGAGTCCACCAAACAGAATCCAGAAAATTCAGTACACAGAGGTAGAAGTCTATGCCCTACGGTCTGGCCTTCTTGCCCAGTCACACAGCCCATGGAACATGCGGCAGTGCTGGCCCTGCAGCTTCCTTGGCTGAGGAGGGCTGAGGGACTCGAGTGTCCTCACACCTACGGGCTGCACTGGGCACGAGAGGTGGGGGGCTTTCCCCAGCGGAGCTGAGAAACAAAACCAGGAGTTCTAGCCAGATGGTCCCAACCCTTTTTCCTAGGAGACTTTCTCTGGCTTTGCTTGGGGACCATAGAGATGTTGAGACAGTTTGACTGTCGACAATTCTCAGGTCCTCGTTGGTGACTGTTGGGTTACTGCGATAATCTGAGATGGTGAAGACAAGAGGACTCCTCCCCGACACGTGTCCCTAGGAGAAAAGTGTTGGCACACAATTCCCCAGGGTTCTCTCACATTCTGCAAGTCTTGTTAGCAAGCCCTTTGTTCCCAACTACGTTTTCAAGGTTTGCACAGTGAATAGTCTTGGGAGACAGTTTCTCTCCAGAACTGACTTCCATTATGAAATGGTTTGGTTTCCCTAAATTCGGGTGCCATCTCCTGTGCCATGATCCACACTCCATGTGTAGGTAGCATGTGGCCCTCTCATCACCCTCTGGGGACTGAGGCACAAGGAACCGGTACAAAAATGCTGATACTCTGCATTAATGGTCTGAGAGCACTAATGGTCTGAACCTAGGCAGAATCCAGGCTGGGACTTGATACCCCCCTAAACCCAGATTGGGACCTGAACCCACGTGGTGGACCTCGAACCCAGCCTAAACCTAGACTGGGACTTCAACCCACAGTTTTAAATTAGAATTGCTCACATGGTATCTGGACTTAACGAGGTTCAGGTTCTTCATGCCTCCACACAGAATGAATTCAGTGAGAGACCAAGTGATAGGCAAGAAATAGATTTATTAAGATAAGATGCTTATGAGAGCTGCAAGCAGGCAAGGAGGCTCTCCCCCGATGCCCCCGTCAGGTGCACTACAGTATTTATCATCCAAGGGGAATGGGGGTCGGAAAAGACCGCCTCTTTCTGCTTTGATCTGAAGGCTTTCTTGAGCAATTATTAACTTACCGTGATCTCCCAGCGTCCCCTAGGTTTCCCTCTCTATCTATGGTCCCTTATTGGGACTTCTACAGCTCCCTGTGCCTACTCCATCCCTATCACTGTGGCTACTGCTATCGCTGTGAGTGATACACTGCCCCTCGTGTCTGACTCAGGAGCCTTGCATCTTCCACCAACATCCATGAAACTGCACAGGGCTGACTGGTTAGCCTGCAAGTAGGGTCAAGTCTCAGGCCCTTGGCGGTTCTTGACAATATGTTTGAACGACGGCAAGTATCAGGCCACACTTCAGCACACATGCAAACGTATTAGTAAGCAGGCCCCAAAGAATCACCTAATCTGCTCTTTTAATGAGGCGAGGTTCTACCTGTCTTCCTCAGGCATGCCCACACGTACCTGATTTATTTTAGGTAGATGTGGCAACACTCTAATGGCAGCTACGTAGTCTAGATTCAGCTCATATTCTATTTGGATCAAGTCACAGAACCCACACACCACCAGCAGCACCACCACCCCCATCAAGTAACCAGACACGGGACCTGATTGCAGCTCTAAGCCAAGAATATCACTCCAAAAGCTATTGGGTTTCTGGGCCCACCAGAGTCTTATATTCTATCCATGCAAATGTATATTTCTACCCAGTGCACATAAATTAAATGGTAATCATCCCTCCGGTAAAAAAGTTATTTCTAACATTCCTTCTAATAATTGACAAATCACCTTCAGCAGATCTAGATGGGCCTCTTTGAAACGGGCCTGTATTCCCAATTAGGACCTTTCAAATGCTAATTTAGTACCCCTGGAATATAAATCCCAGACTGGGACATACTTCAAATGTCTAATCTACCTTAGGATTTGATTAAAACCAACAAATCACACATGGGGTTCACCCGGTCTGCTCTCCGTATGGTAAAGTAAATTACAACACTTGCAAGGAGACCTTTGTTTTTTGAAGATCGGCCTCCGGCACACTCAGCTCTTCTCTCTTTCCCTTCTCTGTGTTCCTTCCATTGTGAGGGAACATCTGGTCAGCTCTTCTTAGCTTGCGGAGCCAGGGATCTTTGGCTCAGGTGGCCTAAAGACGAGGATCAGAAAGAGCCCCACATTACTCAGTTAACTGGCACCCTTTAGATCCAGTTTAAAACCCTAATAACTCTTCACCTTTCCACTCCCTTCAGGTTGCCCAGCCTCTTTGCCAGCCCAATTCTGGGCACACATTCATTCATTCAACAACTATTTACTAATTTTAACGCCTGTAGACACGGTGCTGCTTTAGGACCCTTCTTGCTACACAGTCACCTTCTGTCTTTCGGCTCATACAGATTCTTTCCTCCTTTGTCAGGTAGAAGTGGAGTCACTGTCCTTTTCTTTTGAAGATGAATTAATATAAAACCTCCATGATCTCTGTCACATGGTCCCATTCAAGTGCATTGCGAAGCAGGCTCTCCCAGTCATAGAACAGCAAGACTTACAGACTATTGAGCATGCTCATATTGCATGATTTATTAAATTCATTTAAACACATGGCAAGATGTAGCAGAACTAGATGAATCAGGTCAACATACTTAGAATAAGACATAAGCGGGGTGGAAGGACCGCACAACCTGAATTCTAGATATTCTCCCCACCCCCACCCCTCCCTCCCTCTCTCTCTTTCTCTCTCTCTTCCTCTCTCCTCCATGAACCTTCTCTGCTACTGCTGTGGTGAGAAGGACCCAAACTGAGATGGCCCAAAGGTGTGCCCTTGCTCTATTCAGAGACAGGGGCAAGTACACCTGTCCGAGAGCTCTAACTTGCCAGATAGCCTCCTGAACCACCATGGATTTTATTTTCATTCCGGAGGCTAAACACATGTGGGTCCATCATGGGTGTCAATTTCAGAGTGGCATAGCTGTCAGCCCAGGAGGGATCAAACCTTTGGGCTTAATCTTTCTCTTCCTTCCTTATTGAAAAACAATGCTCTTGGGAGTTCCCACTGTGATGCAGTGGAAACGAATCCGACTAGTATCCATGAGGATCCGGGTTTGTTCCCTGGCCTCGCTCAGTGAGTCAAGAATCTGGCATTGCCGTGAGCTGTGATGTACATCACAGACGTGACTCAGATCCCACGTTGCTGTGGCTGTGGTGTAGGCCAGCAGCTGTAGCTCTGATTAGACCCCTAGCCTGGGAACTTCCATATATGAAGAGGCAGCTCTAAAAAGAAAAGAAAAGCAACGTTCTTGTTTGTTCTGTTATATTCTATTCTAATTTTTAACATGTCTTACAGGCTACTAATTTACTGTCTACCAGCGTTTACCACATCTTATGAATTCTGCCTATGCCTCACAAGCTCCTCGCTTCCTCATTATCTGCATGCCTGACACACCCACGGATCCCTGCCTGTGTCTCATAAGCTACTAGCTTACTCACACAGTAAGGTATGCTTAACACATAAGTTTCAAAACTCCCATTTATTTTTTCTTACACGATTTGAATGCCCTCAAATAATTGAGCCAACATGCATGACAGACATCCTAAATGAAAATGTAGATTACAAAATGGTATATATAAAAAGACTGTAAGTAGGTAAGAATAAGTAGGTACATGGATAACAATTAGAAGATGATACATAAAAATGGAGAAAATACACTAGTATCATGACATCATGAGTAACTTGTTTCAAAACATCAATATTGTATAGTATTTTCAATAACATTCTTTTTAAATAGGCTGACATTCAACATATGCTCTAAAATATTCCTGTCTGACTTAGGTTTGGCCCTTTTGCTCCCCATCTGAATTCCTATCTTAAGTTTAAGGAATTTAATAAAGTAAACAATGCTTTGAGAAATATATGAACCCTAAACTATTTATTTCCCTGAGAAAAAGGCTTTAAACCATACAGGTCCTTTACAGACTTTATAGCACAATTTTTAGGCAAATGTATTTAGCCATGCTGTTGGCTTTTATTTAACAGTAACTCTGAGTATCACCAGAATAGTAACGCTTCTCTCCTCTTTGTAAAATTCCGTGTGAAATGTCAAGGAAACATAAAGAAAACTAAAATGACTTGGCTGTTTTCGAGTAAATTTTCCCCTTTACATGACTGACTAAACCAAAACCTAATACTTTTGTTTCTCTCTCCAGTCTCTCTCTCTTTCTCTCTCTCTCCTGCTGAGCAATTTTCCTGAATGCCAGTAGCCCTCTGTTATTATGATTCAGGTTAATCTCTTATATCCATATTCATACTCTGAATCAGGCTCTCCAAAGAGATAGAGAGATAAAAAAGGACTTGAAATTTCCAAACTCTTTGAGCTTTAAAAAGCAAATCTGCATCGTAAATTGAAGAAACGATTAATCCTGAGTTCAAGATGGAGTGTGCAGCAATGAGAGGCCCTCAGTGGTTTCCAGCTAAGCCTCTGCCAAACCCACTTGCAGTTTAGTGAGAACTGAGCTCTGCTTTCATCAAACAACCCAGCAAGTTAGCTTCTCTGTGTGATGACATGGATGGAGAGATCCGTTCAAATCTTATCTTTGGGATTTTGCTGAACTGCCCAACTTGAAGAGTGTGTAACCTGAGCAAGGACAGCCAGCCATAGCTTGAAATTTTCCAATGCCAAGGAAGAAATTTAGAGTGTTCTTGACATGAAGAATGGTTATCCTTTTAAAGCACTTGAGTGCTTAGGCACCTAAACGTTCCATTAACTACAGAAAGAATTTTCCCAGTGACATTAGGGCTTATTCAAACAGAGCTTCTCTCCTGCGATTGTCACTAAAGCAGCTATCGTCCCAGCTGATATAGACTGTGTGCTTCATGTCTTCTCACTGTGTCTGCACGTAGGAAGAAAGGGCTCTTAGTCTATCAAACTTTTGCAGACAAAATCATTAATGCTGGTAAAATCCTAAGGCAGTTTTGTTTGTCCAAAGCCAGTCTTGTCAATCCCCTTATGTGTGTGTCAAGAACATTATAAAGAAGCAAAGAGGTTTGTTTTATACAAACAACAATTATCACTGGGAACTCTAAAATGTAGTATTACGGAGTAAACGATAGAAGACATGATTTTTACATGTGAGGTTAACAGAAATCAGACAATCTATTTTTTTAAATCAATGGACCTAACAACGAGTTTCTCATTGTCATGTCATGGAAGGATCCACTTAGAAGAATCATCCTAACTGGCCTGCTATTGCCTGGCACCATCTTGGAATTTCAGTTGTGATAGCTTTTAGGGCCATTTTACACAAAGACCAGGATACCAATATATTAAAATTGAGCCTTGTTTGATCGCCTATTTTATTCACTGAACCTGACTCCTAAGGACTTTGAATGATTTATGACAATCAATTTACCTTCCAAGTAGAGAGATTTCCCACAACTGAGCTTACTTACCCAGAGAAAACGCCAGAGGGGCAGGAGAACTTTGGGTCTGCTTTGAAGCTACTTTGAAAGAGCTAGTACTCATTTACTTGGATGACTGTGTCCTGGTGTGTGGTGCTTATTGAAAAATAAATGAGGTCGCTTATCTCCGCGCTGAGAATAAGGGCGCTCTCCTAGCAAGAGAGAATGGAATCCCCTGTGAAATGCCTGCCCGCGGGACAGCTAAACTCAGGGGTTACAGGGACCAGAGGGCTTCCTGCAGGAGATCCTGCCACTGTGGAGCTGAGACACAGCTTCCTGGGGCCCCAGGCCTGCCTGCAAAGAGCCCGTGGGATAGTCCTTGCAAAGGTCCCTCCAGGCCTCTTACTGTGTGTTTACTCACTCTGCAGAATTGAACCCCCAACACCATGGAGCCTGCAATGCCTCACCACACGCTGGACACCAGAAAGAAACCCAGGGTCAAGGAGGCAATGAGGTTACCCAGTGCCCAGTGGCAGGTGGGTCAAGAGTTACCATGCAGGTTAGAGCCATGCTTCTCAATCTTCAACTAGTTATCATGGCACCAAAAAGGGAAAGCCTGTTCCAGGCACAAGGTCAGCTTGTTCCAGCTTGAGCCACGGTGCCTAGTCTGCAGTCAGCAGAGGAGCAAGATTGGTTTCTTTTGTTTTCCAGTCACAGGAGCACTGAATTTACAACTGTCTCTAGGACCGGGTAAGCAGGGTCAGCTCACAGGATAAGACAGGCCTCTACATAAATCTGGGCTTCATCTCAGGAACCCCAGAGACAGAATCCCCAAAGCAGGCCCGGGACCGAAGTGTCCCCCTATCAGGAGTTTGTGTTGATTCCTCAGCCCCTGGCCAAAGATTTCCACCCCAGTCCACCCCTCCCCTGTTCTGGAATTCTGTTTCTCCTCCATTCCATCACTAGTTATGTAAAATGCAAGACTTTTTTAGTGCAGTGGAAGAGTGTCTCAGGGTCAAGGGTATTAGCTGAGCTAAAAGACATTGTCCTCCACAATTCAGTTCAGGAGCACCCGAGGTGGCAACTTCTACTTCTGCTCCAGTCCTAAGCTGAGCATTCTTTGAGTTTCTGCAGTCACAGAAAGCAAGACCCTTTCTTCCAGGTTTTCCACTCCTGAAGCTCCTGCTTGGCCTCTTGAGCCCAGGCTGGATAGAGCGCCCTGGGTCCACTGCAGAAATCCCCCCAGGGGGACTGCATGTGACTAGGCTGGGCTTTCCCAAACCGCCTCCGCCTTCTAACACTTGATCCCTCTTTCTACCCCCTGTCCCTCCCTTTACAAATTCTCCTTTGCAACTTTCAGACTTTTTCAGCTGCTTCTTCCAGGGGTAAGCCTTCAACATCCCAACCAGGAGCACCCCAGTCCAGCCAGGAGTCACTGCCCTATTCTATGCAATAGATATCCAATCTACCCAAACCATCCACACAAAAACAGACGTGTGTAAATTAAACCTATTTCCTGGCATGCTTTAATTCGCAAAACATCCATTGATAAAATTTGTGGAGATGCAAAGCTGTGGATTTCCCTCCCGACCTGCCAGCGTGCTTAAAAAGCATTAGAGATTGGGATGGATGGGGAGTTTGTGTTAGTGGGTGCAAACTGTTACATTTAGAAAGTATTAGCAATGAAATCCTACTGTACAGCACAGGGAACTATATCCGTTCTCTTGGGATAGAACATGATGGAAATAGCATGAGAAAAAAAATGCATGTATAGATAGACAGATAGATAGGTAGATAGGTAGGTAGGTAGATGATTGGGTCACTAAGCTGTACAGCAAAAATTGGTACAACACTGTAAATCAACTATACTTAAAAAAAATTTTTTTTAAAGCATTAGGACTAAGCCCTGATGATGGACACATGAGTAACTCAACCGAGAACTCCATAAACACTGGGTTTGTATTCATTGATTCCTCTGGTTGCCAGAAAGGTCATGCTACTCCTTGCTTCTCAATGCTGATTCCTCCACTTTTTAAATATACCTGCCACGTATTTCTCATCTTGACACTTACATGCTGCATGCTTCTTCCAATGTCCCTTGAAACTTCCCTCCCAGTGGTTGTAGACACGGAAACAAAGCCTTTTCCCCAGCTTAGAGCCAGATGAACGCTACTCAAGGCGTGTATCAGAACAACTAGGGGAGTTCCCGTCGTGGCGCAGTGGTTAATGAATTCGAGTAGGTACCATGAGGTTGTGGGTTCAGTCCCTGGCCTTGCTCAGTGGGTTAACGATCCGGCGTTGCTGCGGCTGTGGTATAGGCTGGCGGTTACAGCTCTGATTCAACCCCTAGCCTGGGAACCTCCATATGCCGTGGGTGTGGCCCTATTAAAAAAAAAAAAAAAAAAGGGAACAACTAGGGATGGACTAATTTCAAATGCAGATTCCTGGGTCCCATCTGCCTTGGCTCCTGGAGATCTTCTTTTGTAACAGACCTGTGATTCTGAGAACTGCCCTTTGAAAAACACGTCTATTGGTGTCTTAGGTGTTTTACCATATGATGAAGCCACTGAGGCCAGGGGATCACTCTGATTCCTCTTTGCCTCTCCTATAGGCTTTAGAACAGTTTCCATCATACAGCGGGCCCTCTATAGACTGAATAACACAAAAAAATGTTTTTATGTTGATGTTTAGCGCTTATTATCACATAGAGGTTACTGCCCAGACCCTCTGTCACAGTGCCGGTTGTAAGAACGACAAACAAGGAGCTGCTTAAAAAAAAAAGCAGGTGTGTTTGGAGGGGCTGTGAGTGCAGTGAGGATAAATTCTCTTCCCACAGTTGCCACTTGCTCTTCTCCTAAGTAGAACTGTGTGTATAGCCTGGTCATCAACCTCTGTGCTGGAGCTGGTGAAAGGTTAACTTTTAGCCATTAGTTGAGAGGGAGCAGATAAATCATCTGCTTTCCCACTCTTTTATCTCTGTCCCCAGAGATGCACTTCTCACATTCCTTTAGGATGACCTGGCTCTTGAGAGCACAACCAGCCCACCCTAAACCCAGCTTTCCAGCTGAGGGATTCAGAAGCATCCCCCCAAAGCCCTACAAGAGAGAAAGAGCCAATGTGAAGTCTTCCTCCAGGGCAACCTGGCTAGAGAATGTGAGGTGAGTGCAGGTAGGTTACCCCTGGAACCCCAGGGTCCATCCCAGGTTCCAGAGGGCAGTACGTGAGGGGGCCATCCAGTCCCAGAGGCCTCATCGAAGCCTGGAGCAATGGCAACAGCTGTATCTGTTTTTCAGATCTGATATGGCTTTGACTCTTCAACTTCTACTAGAATTCTTATGCTCCAGCAGCCGGTGGATACTTTGAGGGCATCAAAATGTTTCATTTCTATTTTAAATTTAGGTGAACAATGGGACCACAAGGAAGAGTTTCAAAGTTTTAGCACACAGTTGAACATTTCAGGAAAGAGTCCTAATGCTTCTGTGTAATGGATTACATTGTATTCAGGACTGAAGCCAACACACTTACAAGCACCCCCCCCATGCTTATTAAAGCAATATCCCTATAAGGTAGGTGCTATAATTATCCCCATTCTACAATAAGGAGGATGAAGCTTTAAGAAGTAAGGAGGCTGTATTTATTTTAGGGCCAAACATCTTTCTGAACTAAGGCAGCCCTGGGGCAGTCACATCCTAGTCTGTGCTAAGCAAGAAAGCTCTCCAGACCAAACGTAATTCTCTTGAGGGCTTGTTCCTGTTCACAATTTCTAGCACTAAAATCACAGCAATGGCTTTGGGAAGCATGTGCATTTAAGTGAGTGCAGTTTTTTCAAGCACACTGCCATTAGGATTCTAGGTAGAACATTTCTTCACTGTGCAAAACTATCAGAATATTAAAAATGTTCAGTGGAGTTCCCGGGTGGCTCAGGGGATTAAGGATCAGGTGTTGTCACTGCTGTGGCTCTGGTTACTGCTGTGGTTACTGTTGTGGATCCCTGGCCTGGGAACTTTCACATGCCACAGGCACAAACCAAAAAAAAATGATGTTTCAGCATCCTCTGTCCCAGGATATTATTGCCAGCGCCACCACATAATTGCTGTACAGCTGAAATACTGATAAATATCTCCAGGTGATAGAAGGCATCTTTGCTTAGGATAGGTGGGCGGGGGGAGGCAAAATTTTAGCGTTAGACCTATGTAAACCACATAATTTGGTTAAAACTCCTGACCCCGCCCGAGGAGGAGGAGAAGGAGGCAAAAGAATGGGGTCATCCTCAGTGACGTTTGGACAGGGGAGGAACCAGAGAAAGGCTCGATGTTGGTTTGATTCATAAGCATTGCTGATGCTCGAGGTGTGTTTCAAGGTACAGAGGAAAGAACGAGTGTGAAGGCCCAGAAGACGTGGCTGGGAAATTGTCTGATAAAATTCACAATTTATCAGCAAGAATTGATTAACCCCTCCCGAGTCTCGGCTCCCTCATCTGTAAAGTGAGGTGGTCACCCCTCCCTCAGGGTGCGCCCTAGTAACTGGAGCCCAGAGCCGAGCAGAGAGAAGAGCTACATAAACCTGAATCTCTTCCCTTCTAAGCCCTTTGGGACTGAACCAGAGGTCAAAGTTGTGGGTTCTAGCCCTCGCCCTGCGGTGTGACCTCGGGCCTCTCTCTTCAGGTCTCTGGGCCTCAGATTCCTTGTCTGTAGGAAGAAGGGAAATCAGAGTGTGTCTCAGGAAACTTAAAATCCAACACTTCGATCTGAATATTGGGAGCAGGCGCACAGAGCCCTGAGCCAGGGCAGGAAGGCAGAGACGGGAAGAGCGAGGGCGGGCTGTGAGCAAACCCACGCCAGGCCTCCTGAGCTCCAAGGACAAGGCTGGCCTGGTCATGGGCATTTATTACTCCAGTGTGGACCCAGATGCCTGCATCGAATGTCCGCTTCCATTGCCCCCAAGTCAGCTCCTTGCCGATCTTCCACCCTCCCCTCCCCAGCAACCACTGCCCTCGTGGCCTTCAGGCTCTACAAGTAGGCCCTCGCTCTCTCCTGTGCCCACACCGCGGACACTGCCAGGAGGACCAAGTCCAGTGAACCCCTTGCCTCCAAGGTGGGAATCGCTGGTAACACCCAGGCCTGACCCACCTCTCAGGCCTGCTCTGGAGCTGCCCCAGAACCGCAAGTGGCCTGTCACCAGCCCCCAGTCAGGATAAAATCGTTAACATGCTAAAATAGGAGCTAATGAATCACCTCGGTTGGCCATGCCTTCCACAACCACTCCTGCTCCCCGGGCAGAGAGGGGACCCATCACAATCCCTCAGGGCTTTGCAGCCCTGCTCACGACTCCTTTATTGGACATTTCTGATGTTGTTTATATGGGCCAAGTCCAAGGTGTCAGGGTGGGGAAGGGAGAGAGCAAGGTAGCCCAGGCCCCCAGCAGTGATGACGGCTGCAGCCCTCGGCTGGAGGAAGCTCCCGCCCTAGACACAGGCATTGATGTGGCTAAAATGCACAGATAGCCTGTATCTCCCTGAGCCCAGAGGAAGTTTCCAGTCAGGAGTTATTTAATTATACAAGCAGTCCCCGGGTTCTCAGTGGAGTTTGAACTCCCAGGCCATCCAGGCTGCAAGGAGGCCAAAGGATCAATTAGTGCAAAGCTCTCCTTCACGGGAAAGGGCACAGAGTCCCAGGAGGCAGAGCACCTGCCCAGCTCTGCAGAGCCCTGGCAGAGAGATGCTCTGAGTCAGGCCCAGGGCCCCGGCGCAGCCCTCTGCCTCAGGACCAGGCCAGTCTTATGGGCAGAAGCCAGGAAAACTGTGCTAGCTCACGAGCTTGTGCAGAGGGACTAAAGAAAAGCAGGCAGCAAGCATAAAAAAAATATCTTCCATGTTAAGTTCTTTCTCTGTCTTCTTTCAGTTATCTGGTTTTCAAGGGGATTTTTTTTCCCCCTTTGGAAAATTCTGAGAATATTTGAGGCTGCAGATCACTTGTGTTCTCAATGTCCTGGTGACAAGAATTACCTAGAAGTGGGGAATGGTGAGACAGATAAATGAGGAGGAGGAGGAGGAGGAAGGCTAACACACGGTGTCTTCTGTGTACTTTCCAGGTGCTCCATATTTTATAATTATTAACTCGTTTAACCCTCACACCTCCATGAAGCAGACACTGTTAGTATCTCCATTTTACAGATCAGGATAGTGAAGCACTGACAAAAGTAGCTAGGACATGTCCTCCAGCTGGGTAGGCTTGATTATAAATGAAAACTTGGTGGACTGCTCAGCACATCAAAGGGCCCTTATACTTAACCTATTTCAGAGAGCTTCAATGTTTCTATACCTTCAGGAAAAGGAACCTTCTAGAGATATTTTTAATCCAGAAGAGTCAAACGTTCATGTCAGTTTTGCAACCTGTTCAGAGATCTTGAACTAAAACGTTTCCCCACCAGGGAAAAGCTAGTACTTCCTAGCTGCAGCTGCTCACAAGGCATCAACAAAACATGACCCACTCCCCACCGCAGATGCCCACCTGGGAAAAATCTTGCTCTTCAGCCATTATTTTAGAAGAGACAAGCTCTATTTTTGAGCCCAGGAATTCCTCCTTAGGGTTTTCTCAATTGTTTCTCAATTTAAGATAAAAGGATAATTCCAAAAAGCCCATGGAAAGAAATGTGTTTCTTTTGCTATTTCTAAAAAACAAAAACAAAAACAAAAAAAAACCCTACCATCCTACCACCTGCAAAGCTGGTGATGGGTGTTTAGTCTCTTGGCAAGTTCACGCCTTAAAAACTCCAGACCACAGAGAGGAATCCACGCCTTAACCCTTACGCCGGACCTCAAATTGCAGTATTACATGAAATGCTTTCTCACTAATTATTCCAGAAAATATGCTGGGTTTTCAAATGGTGTTTGAGGCAAAGCCCTCCTCAGCCCTGGCTCCCTCTCCCTCACTCCCACCAGCACCAGGCACAGCTCTTCCATCAGAGAGAAACTAGCACAATGAGAGCCTTGTCTCTGATAAGAGTATCTGTCACTGACAAAGAAGAGGCAATGTGTTTTTTATTGAGTGGACCCCCATAATGAGCAATATACAAAAGATCATTAATTATCAGCCATCCTCGGGCCCAAGCCCATACACACATTTGCATTTCCAAAAGCTCCACTCAGTCCCTTTGAAAAGCTTTGCCCTGGTTTTTGACAAGTGGATTGGGAAATGGCTGCACCCAAAGGCACCGCCAGCGTCAACACTCAGTGCACAAAACATGTATTTAAATTTAAATAGCACAGTCTTCTGAGCCCCGTTACATGGGGAAGGATGTTCAAAATTACAGTCGGCACTGTCCTGGATTCTCCCCTCTGGAAAAACACATGTCAACTGAGAAGAGAGATGGCAGTGCCCACACCGATGGTAAATTTCCTACTTCTTGTGCTGTTGTGTCATAGCACGAACACCACCCAGAGAATCTTGTTGGGTTTTGGAACCGTGCACAAATGAAAAGGAAAAGGTTACGTCCTGTCTAGAAAAGATCCATTCTCCCTGGGAAACAGAGATTAACTTGTCGAACTAAAACAATTTATTGAAGCCACTTCTTCAAATAGGCTTTGTGGGCTCAACGCACTGGAACAGTCCTCTAGTTTATATTTTACATGACATGAGGTCTTATAAGATGGCTTGTTTTAAAAGAACAGTGTGGGCGTGCCTGTTCTCCACCATGCAAGGGATGTGCAGTGTGTTCTCAAAGGCTGGAGGACACACAGCGTAGGATTCCTGGGGGCGGTGGGGGGACGGGGAGGCGTGGAGCAGGGGGAAGGGATCCCACCTGGCGAACACCTTCCTAAAAAAGTAAATGAACACATCCTATGTCATCAGGGAAATGCAAATCAAAATGACGATGAGAGACAAGTGTACTCCCTTTAGAGTGGCCAAAATCCAGAACACTGACAACACCAAATGCTGGCGAGGATGTGAAACAACAGGAACTCTCTCGTTCATCGCTGGTGGGAGTGCCAGCTGGTGCGGCCACTTTGGAAGACAATTTGGCCGATTCTTATGAAACTAAACATACTCTTACCATATGATCCGGCAGTTGTGCTCCTTGGTATTTACCCATAGGAGTTGAAAACGTGTGTCCACACAAAAACCTGCACGTGGATGTTTATAGCAGCTTGATACATAACTGCCACCACTTGAAAGCAACCAAGACGTCCTTCAGCAGGTGAATGGATAAATAAACTCTGATACATCCAGATAACGAGCTATTTTTAAGAAATGAGCAATCGAGCCATGAAAAGACATGGAGTAACCCTAAATGCATATGCCTAAGTGAAAGAAGCCAATCTGAAAAGGCCACACTCTGTAAGATTCCAAACATACAACCTCATGGAAAAGGCAATGAAAACTTAGAAGGACGTTAAAAAGATCAGTGGTTGCCTGGATCCTGGATCCTGAGTAGGCAGAGCACAGATTTTTAAGCCAATGAAAATACTCTGTATAATGATGGATGCATGTCATTACGTATTTGTCCAAACCCACAGAATATACAACACCGAAAGCAAACCCTAGTGGAAAGTATGGATTTGGGGTGATAATGACGTGCGGGGGTAGGTTCATCAACTGCAACAAGTGTAGCACTCTGGTGGGGATGTTGGTAATGGGAGTGGGCAGGGGGTACATGAGAAATCTCTATACTCTCCTCTCAGCTTCGCTGTGAACTTAAAACTGCTCTAAAAAATAATAATGATTTAATTTAAAAAAAAATTTTAAGGAAAACTTTAGGAGCCATGTCAGGAGATCATCTTCTCCAGGTTTAGCAGGACAGCTCTTAATAGATTGAGGCAGACTGAGCTAGTGAATGCCGTCTAAGGGACCTCGACACATGTGCAGGTGAGAATGAATGCCTTAGGAAGCACTCGCTAAGATATGAGCAATAAACGCACACATCTGCTGAGACGCAGATGCAGCACCTGGCATATAGTCGGTGCTCAATTAATGGTGGTTGACATGAAGGAAAAGATCAACGGTCCTTCAAAGAGAATAAGATGATATTCTTTGCATCGGAAAAGATCGCTTAACTTTTCATGTTTGCTGTCGGGAAAATATTCCCTGCTGAGACAGGGAGTGTGTGCCCAGACAATAGAAAAGAATGACAGTTGGAAGTTCAGAAAGAAACCTGCCCCGAAAGAACGGGAGGCTCAAAGAAGTAGACACAGATGTACATGGTTTGATCACCTCATAACCGAGGGGGCCGCCTTAACATTCTGGATAAGTGAGATGGGCAAATGACTCTCATCCTCAAATATAATTTAAAAAAAAAAGACACAAAACAGCTGGAGGTACTCAGCAGAGGAATTAAGAGCGTGGGCTAGATGTGGATCATTGGCTTTGGGCAAATCGCTTAGGGTGAGTTGCTAAACCTTGCTAAATCTCAGGTTCCTCTGTGTACAGAATGAAAATAATGCCGTTACCTCCTCAGGTTGTTGGCAGGATTAAGTGAGATCATGTGCTATAAAAATATCTAATAAATGTAAGCTATTGATCATAATGATCTTGATGAAACAAAATAACTCAAGACCCCGAAGAATGAGCTTACAAAGGAATTGGGGTTGAACACTAACCAACAGAAGTTTTCTCCCTGAATTCTACCCCGCACCTCCTAAAGCAGGGGTTTCTAACCTGGGATCCACAGCACCTTGGAACTCCCTGAGGCTGAATGCAAAATACTTTGCGTATGTACACTCTTCTAAGAAAGGAGTCCATAGGCTTCCCAAGATGTTCAGAGGAACCTGGCACCACCCCCAAATCAGGAATCACTGCCTTAGGGTACAGCAAACTCTTAACCTGTCTCCTTTTCAAATCTAAATGTACACAAAGCTCCCTTTCTTCTTCCTCTTTGGGTTTAGCCAACACAGGCTGGGCTTTTCAAAAGAATTTTACTAAGAATCTAAGGAAAAATTAGAAAAGGAAATAGAGTATATACAAAAAAAAAAAAAATTAACATCAAAGTACACACGCGTTATGATAACAGTATAGCCACCCTGGCTGGGCCTGCTTGCAGGTGTGTGGGCCCAGATCCCTGCCTTCATGGCTCCTCTCTTTTGTCCCTTGGAAGATTTACTGTTTTATTGAAAAGTGGAATTCTTTTAGAGAATTTGCCATCTGCTCAGAAAGGGGAAAGGAGCATGAAAGGTAAGAGTTTCTGAAAATCACTCACATCCAATTCACAAACACTAACTGGGTCCTCACTGAATTCCTTGTCTCTGGATTAGGCTCTGGAAAGAAGGAAAATGAGTCAGATGGAGGTCATGTCTTCAAGTTCTTAATCTAAGGAAGATGTAAGTCATAAACAGATATCATTTAAAGTGATAAGCGTGTTATTAATTGTGAGACAGGGAGCCAGAAGAGGAGTAAGGTTGGGGAAAAGGCAGCTTATCTGTAGGCTTTTCCCTTTCCTGTCTACAAACCCCTCATGTTCGTTCTTCTTAGACCCATAAGCCAAATCCGACATGACAACATTTCCTGGGATCAAAGCATTTCATGGAAAAGTCCAAAGATACGCCCCCACACACCCCAACGATTTTGGTTCTAGGAAAAGTGAGTGCTTCCCATTTCTAAGGAAATGGGGAAGAAAAAAAAGGAAAGTTGTTCTTTTTTCCACAGGCGGAGCCCTTTCACTATAATCTTTCCCTTTGCTTTCAGAATACCTGGTTCTGTACAACTCAGAACTTATAACACAGAAACTCCTATGCTGGAGTGAAAGGAAATCTCAGGGTGTGAGTTCCCATAATGGTAGGAAAACTAGAGGCACCCAGGATGTTACTTCTAAGCTCTCCTTCCTAGTCCTACTCCTGTCACTGAGGAAGCCACATTCTTTCTGTGTGGGCCCTAGTCCAACTCTAAACCCAGACTGCTCTCTCCACCATCGTGGGAACCTCTCAGAAAGTCCCTGAGAGATTGGAAACTTGGGTGTCAAGAGGTGTGGAGAAGGAAAGGGAACAGGACAGGCCAACCCTAGGGGCCCCCAAGGGGAAAGGAAAGCGATGTCTGAAAACTGCATTGAAATGGGCAGGAGGTGCGGCTTTTCACACCGAGCTTCCTGGAACTCCCACCAACCCACACACCACCACACCCACTTCTCTCCCTTTGGCTCCGTGCCGCCTTTTCAGACAGATTCCAAGCTTGCCTAGCTGGGATGCCCAACCTGGACCAGGTCTGTGGATATCACAGTTGGCAGATGGATGTTTCCTCACTGCTCCTGCAGCAGGAGAAGTTCTGACTCAGAGTTAGCACTTAGGACCACAACTGAGATTTCCAGTTAGCCTTCCCCCCGGTACACACACTCCTATCTTCCTATACCCCTTACTTCAGGATGGCTACACTGAGTGGTTAATTTTCCACAGGATGCCCAGATTAAATATTATTTCTGGGTGTGTCTCTGTGGGTATTTCCAGATGAGATTAGCATTTGAATGAGTAGATTATTTGGAGGCTGACAAGTCCCACTGTCTGTCGTCCTGCAAACCCAAGGTGGTTGGGAAAATAATTCGGTCTGATGTATTTCTAGCTTTCCTTGTAGACTTAGCCCTGCCATTATCTCCTCCTGCCATTATCTTCTCTAGGACCCTTCTCTTTGACCCTTAGAGTCACTGTTTAGGGGATCTTCATCTGCATGTCTTTAGCATAGCTCTTATCATACCAAACTGAAATTGTTTATGTGTCCTCTTCCACAATTACGAGTTAAATGGCTCCTGGGTGACCTGACAAGGGATCTGAACCCAGCAAGCATGATGCTGCAAAAATATGTAGGTGATACTTTTTCAGACTTAAAAAATAGTGAGTTTTGGAGTTCCCATCGTGGTGCAGCAGTTAATGAATCCAACTAGGAATCATGAGGTTGCAGGTTCGATCCATGGCCTTGCTCAGTGGGTTAACGATCGGCATTGCCATGAGCTGTGGTGTAGGTCGCAGATGCGGCCCGGTTCCTGCATTGCTGTGGCTGTGGCGTAGGCCGGCGGCTACAGCTCCGATTAGACCCCTAGCCTAGGAACCTCCATATGCTACGGGTGCGGCCCTAAAAAGCAAAAAAAAAAAAAAAAAAAAAAAAAAGTGAGTTTTTCTGTGGCACAGTGGGTTAAGGTTCCAGCATCGTCACTGTAGTGGTTTGGGTCGCCACTGTGGTGTGGGTTTGTACCCTAGTGTGGGAACTTCCGTATGCTACGGGCATGGAAAAAAAAAAAGCAGTGACTTGCCAAAAATGATTTTTGGACTGCTTAACTAAACCATTCTTAATGAAGGAAGTGGAGATTTCTCTGGGAATCTCTAAGACATTCTTGCATAATTCATGTGTCTCTATGCTATTTCATGATTTGCATACTGCACTGCTTAAGGGGATTCAAGAAACAAAATCCAGTCTCACTTCTGGTTCCTCACTGATACAGTTTGAGACCTGTATCATGACTGTTCTCTCTAAGCTAAAGCAAATAAAGCTCATTGAAAGCTTGGTTGGGATTTTTAACCTGTAGGAATTTTCTGTTTGTCTCATTATCTGCAAAGGATCTCAGTTTAATCTGTAGAAATAGAAAAACATATTAATATATTTCTATAACCATCTTGTGTGCTTTTTGAGAATGATTCGCTCATTTTTAAACCATGTTCCTCCTAAATTAGTCTGGCTCTCTTCCAGATACATTTCTTTAGAGCATATTGCAAATTTATTACAAAGTGCTTGCTAAGTGAATCACTGATGGGCTTCATAAAATCACTTAAGAGAGAATTCATCTATATTGAGTGGGCTTTGTCAGGCACTAAGCCATATTAGAAGAGTAACTCGCACTATATGGGAAACAAAGGACAACATCAATCCAGCAATAGTGGGAATGGCAAACATCTCAAAGCCACTATCATGAGCTAGAGTCTGCGGATCAAGATGGCACTTTAAACTTATGTTTTGAAGTCACTCCCTCTACCCTAAACACTTAGATATGGTTGATAACATGTTTTAAAAGACAAAATTTAAAAGATAGAGGGGGGAAAGTAAAGCATGAGCATACACTTACACACAAAAAATAAATACCTGCGCACTAGACATTGAACAGAAAAATATAGTAAGTGAACAAAGCTGTCAGCTTGGTAGCTCTAGAGGCACAGAGAGACAGGCAAGAAAACTCCTCCACTACACTGGGCAGAAAAGGTGCCTTAGATAGTTGCTGCTTGGATCCAGGCTTACTGTTTGAACTCTTACCAAACACAAGTTTATGTGCCCGATGCACAGTGAGGCCAAACAAGCCCAAATATTGGAGTTTGGAGCAGAGAAAGGTTTATTGCAGGGCCAAGTAAGAATGGGTGGCTTGTGTCCAAAAAGAAAAAGAAAAACCAAACTCCCCAAAGGGTTTCAGCAGAGCACTTTTAAAGGCAAAGTGAGGGAGGGGCGTCCCAGGATATGTCATCACCTTGTGCACAGTTCTCCCATTAGTTCATACGGAGGTAACAGGGCAGTTAACATTATTAATAGCAGGTCGGGGAGCTATATGCTCCTGGTCATCAAGTAGTTAATGTCTTCCATTTAGTGGGGGTTTTAGCATCTGTAAAACAACTCAGAAAATGTGCATCAGATACTGTTGTCTAGGTACTTCAGAGAGGAGCCACAGTGGAGAATATGGGAGAGGGGTCTGTCCTGGGAAAAGCCCATAGGGCTGTGCTCAGTTACAGATCCTGAATGGGGTGGGCAGTTCCTGCCTCAAAAAAATGCTTCAACTGCTACCTGAGGGGAGAGCTTAGATAAATGTGAATCTGGAGAAGTAGGAATAAGCAGGCATGATCTTGTGGCCAGGACTGGGGCCAAACTGCCAGCTGGCCCAGTGAGCAAATCCGCATTACTCCAATATCACCGTAAGAAAAGAGTCCAGAGACACAAACACAAGACCAGGTTGTGGACTGAAGCCCTGAGGCCTAAACAGAAACCACTGCAAAACAGCTAGATAAGGAGGAGCAAGCAGAAAGTGATGACAAGAGAAAAAGAGGGAAAATGTGTTTGTTTCCACTCTGGAAGCATATCATAAAAGTTAAACTTCTAAAACATGTAAAGAAAATTAACATTAATAAGGGAGCCAACAAAAATCAGTATTTGGGAGACTTTCATCATATTAAATGAGAATAATAGTGTAATCTAAAAGTTCATTTAAAATAAGGACTTTTTTAGAATTTTAAAAGAGAAAAAGAAAGAATAGCCATAAAAAATGAGCAGTAAGTTATAACACAAAACAAGTTAAGAAACAAGAACAGGTGAATATGAAAAGAAACTGGTTGGAAATCTTGGAAATGAAAGCATAGTACTTGAATTAAAAGTTTAGTAGACAGGGTTAATTCCCTCTTGAATGTAATAGACAATTTGTGAATTGGAGTATGGTATTGAGGAGTTTACACAGCATGTAGCATAAAGACTTAAGAATGGAGAGGGGGAAAAACATGAAAGAGCAGTTAAAAGGCAGGAAAGACATACTAAGAGGCTCTAATATATGTCTAATAGGATTCCAAGAACAGAAGAGAGGAAGAGTGGCTGAGAACTTTCCAGGATGCAGGACATGATATATGTATCCTTTTATTTGTGCAAAAGATTACACAAAATGTCAAACAGAATACATAACAATGAATAACCAAGAAATATTTTATTGTGAAACTGAACACTGAAGACAAGAGAAAAATGCTTAAAACTGCCAGATGGAAGTTCCCTTGTGGTGCAGCCAGTTAAGTATCCAGCATTGCCACAGCTGTGGCACAGGTTGCAACTGCAATACGGGTTTGATCCCTGGCCTGGGAACTTCCACATGCCTTGGGTGCAGCTTGGGGCAGGGGGAGAACAGAAAATAAAACCACTGGACAGAAAATATAGATGACTTGCAAAGAAATGACAATCAACCTAACTCTTATGCACAGTGGTTGCCAGAAGAGAGCAGAGTAATGTTCCTGTCCTTGAGGGAAAACAACTATCAACCAAGATTTCTATACCCAAGTAAACTATCATTCACAACAGAGTAAAATAATTTGTTTTCTGGCAAAAAGACTAAGTATATTACCATTCACATGCTAAACACAAAAATGGATTTAAAAAATGTTGCTAAATATAATTAACCATTGAATTTATCTTTAAAAAGATAAGTATAAAAATCTAGACAGCAATAATATGAAAGGGGTGTGTTCATTGGGTTGGAAGCAAGTTAATTCATGGGATATTTCAGAAAGAAGATATAGTCAATAACTTTAGCTTTAGTTGAAAATTCCACGTGAGTAAATATAGATATTAAAATTTAGAAGTAATCACAGAAAATGAAAACAAAAAATAGGAGCCAGAGTCTTCTAATAAGTGGCCTTAAAAAACATCTGCAAGGCAGGACTTGAGTTTTAGAGATAGCAGGTCACTGAAGTCTGCCCATGGTCTGAGAAAACAAAGCTTTCCAACATTTCTTCTTTTTTACTAAAGAAAAACTTAAGCAGTGAAAGAACTAAATGCTATGAAATTGAATTTAGGTACAAATTAAAATTTTTGCTTCTTCAGTAACTAAGGATTTGAAAGAAAAATTTAGTATGTCTTCAATGTTACCGTAGATTGTAAGACACCACTCCTTTAAAAACTTGTTTGCCTATCTTACTCATTGATTTCAGAAACACTAAATAAGCATTTATTTATTTGTATTGACATATATTTGACCTATAACACTGTAAGTTTAAGGTGGTACATTTATATTACAATTTGATTGCCATTGTAGCCTTAGCTAACATCACACATTTATCATTTTTTCTAACGTTAAGATCTATTCTTTTATCAAGATCAATGTTAATAGTACAGTTTTGTTGTCTATAATCACTGTACTGTGTACTAGACCTCCAAAACTTATTTATCTAGTGATTGCAAGTACATACCCTTAAAATCATCTCTCCCATTCCCCCACAATCCAGCCCCTGAAACCATCATTTTCCTCTGCTTTTATGAGTTTTTTTTAGATTCCACATATAAGAGATATTATACAATATTTATCTTTCTCTGTCTGAATTATCTCAACATAATATCCTCAAGTTTCATCCATATTGTTGCAAATAGCAGAATTTCCTTTTTCTCATGACTGAATAGTATTCCACCATGTATGTATATATATTTGCTGTATTTTCTTCGTTCATATGAAGAAAATGAATGCCCATTCATTCACAGATGGGCACTTAGGCGTTTCCATGGCTTGGCTCTTGTGAGTCCTGCAATAAACATAAGAGTGCATATATCTCTTCAACTTCATTTCCTGTAGATATATGCCCAAAAGTGAGACTGCTGGATAAGGCAATTCTACTTTTAATTTTTTGAGGGACATCCATACTGTTCTCCATAGTAGCTGAATCATTTTATAATCAGACCAGCAGTGCACAAGCATTCCCTTTTCTCTGCATCTTGACCAACACTTATTATTTCTTGTCCCCTTGATGATGGCCTTTCTTACAGGTGTGACATATTACATCATCATGGTTTTGATTTGCATTTCCCTGATGATGAGTGATGTTAAGCACCTTTTTTATGTACCATTGGCCCTTTGGATGTCTTCTTTCGAAAAATGTCTTTAACTCCTCTGCCCATTTCTTAATCAGATTATTTGTGGTTTTGGTATTGAATTGTATGAGTTCTTTAATATTTTGGATAGTAACCCCTTATGCAATATAAAGCTCGCAAAATTTTTCTCCTATTTTGTAGTTTGCCATTTCCTTTTTTTCTTTCTTTTTTTTTTTTTTTTTGCTGACAGAGGCATGTGAATTTGAAGCCCCATGATTCTTTCTTTTGTGGTTTAAGTTAGCATTTTAAATGAATAAAATACATTAATTTGACTTTGGGCCAACTAAAATGGTTCTCAAGTGCATAAGACTCTTTTAGACATGCTTATTAAAATCCAGATTCTGAAAACAACTCTCAGCGATTCTGATTTTGAAGGGTGGGAGAGTCCGGGGGTCTGCATTTTTAACAGATAGTTCTGACACAGATGGTAGGAAGACCACAATTTCTAAAGTGTTGGATGAGTATAATTATTTCAGCCAGACAGCCATGAGGGATCAACACCAAAAATAAAAATTGAGCCACCCACTCTGAGGAGGTTGGAACAATTCTAATAAATGAGTTAAATCCTAGTCTAGAAATCAAAAGACCTGGTTTCTATCCCAGTCTGCTGGTAACTAGCTTTGAGACCAGCGGTGAGGGGTGGGGTGGGGGGGTGCAGGAGATAAGAATTACTTTTCCTCACTGGACTTC
Organism: Catagonus wagneri; assembly: GCA_004024745.2. Classification (NCBI taxonomy): domain Eukaryota; kingdom Metazoa; phylum Chordata; class Mammalia; order Artiodactyla; family Tayassuidae; genus Catagonus; species Catagonus wagneri. The sequence goes on from PVHT020004019.1 coordinate 5,334,818, forward strand.
AATTTCTCATCTCTAAAATAAGATGGGTTTAACCCCTGCCAACTCTTTCTTTGGTTCTATGAGTTCAAGTAATGGGAGTGTGGACCTGTAATTGCATTTTTATGCATTCTTTGAAAGAAGAGCCCAGCTACCACCACCCCTTTATTTCCCTGGGAGATGGGAATGTTCAGCCCAGGAAAACAGCCAAGATGGTTTCTGTTTGGGGACTGTTTCATTAGCATTAGGGCTGTGCAGATTCTGGAAGCGACACCAAATTGCTCCTCAGAATCAGATCTCCACCCTCCCAGTTGCAAAACATATTCCCTAGGAAGCAACTTACCAAACTACTACAGCAAAGGGCGGGTAAAGAAAATGCAGTGGAGTTCCTCTCAATTGGAAATAACCTTGGCAATTGCACAAGGTAACTGAAAATAAAAGCGGGCAGCAACCAAGAACAACAGAAAAGATTTGATTCCCAGGCTAAAATCTCTCAGATGCACCGCAGAGCCAATTGGCCTATACGAGCTACAAATCCTAGGAGATGTGGGCCCCCGGGAGAGCTGTAAGCTCGGTGGCAACAGGGACCCTAACAAAACAACCCTCAGAGAACAGACTGTTAACTAGTTCTTCTAAGAAAAGGGTTTTTTTTTTTTTTCCTTTAAAATCTATCTTTTGCGAGTCTTCAATTCTCCAGCCGTGAATGTAGTGCCAAGTTGTTAACCCAGAGAATGGAGCCCCACACACGTCTTCCAGCCTTTACATTAGGATTCTTGATTCCTTCTGGAAGCCCTTTTATCAACACTTCAGTTACTCCTACAGCGTGGACTCCCAACACTACTGTTTTAAGAAACCATCTGCAAAGACCGGAATGGCTAATCCCCCAAATAAGGAGTTAATGGGTCCCTTGGTGATTCTCAGCCCCCATCCAATAACCTGCGGATGCTTTTCAACCGTTGAAGTTTGGTCCCCACCTCTAGTCCATAGTGCTGGGCCCTTCTTACCTGGATTGCTTTTCTCTTTTTCTTCTTTTCAGCTCGTGTTTTAGGTAAGGATCAAGGGGAAAGAAGGTAGCAGGAAATATAGTGGGTGTTACTCTCTTCATCTGACAGTAATTACAGGGTGTTAAACTCAGAGTAAACCAGGCTGTACAGTGTCTTCGGGAAGAACCGATCAGGAAGGAAGACGGCCGTTCCCGAGGTCTTGAGCAAGAGCATAGGGACCCTCCCCTAAATAACAGACACCTCTCAGTGCCTCTGACCCAAATGCCCAGTTAACCAGGGTCAGGTTTCTCTGGCTGCTGGCTGTGTGTTGACCTGGGGCAGAGAGTCGATTAGCAAATTGCTGACATTAATCCTTTTTATTATCTGCATTTTCATCTCCCACCTCTGACCTGCAATCACTTCGCATTGTCACCTCAGATTCTGGAGTTTTTGAACCCTTCTCTTGTCATGAAAAATGTGTCTCAAAGGAGTGAAAGGAACATGACCGTGGAGTGCTCATACAGCAGGAGGGGCCCCACAAGGTGGGGACACGCTGCCTCTGGGCTCTATACCCAGACCCCTTTGTCCTTTGTACCATTCCCCAGCACCGTCATTTCAGCGGAAGTTCCTTGCTTGGGCAACAATAGCAATCTGTGATTTGTATTGGTTTGCAGGTGGGCATTTGGCCCTCGAACAACAGTTTGGAATTTTCTTGTGCAATTCTTGTCTTTTGCTTGAGAGCAGGGCCAGAGCAGAGTTAGAGGAAAGGCTTGCACTGATGGGGACAGTCCCACTCCCAAACTTTCCAGGGCAGACACAGTGTTGACCCGTACTTACTAGAACCTCCTGGGCTGCATGTACTTCCTGATTGGCCTGGCCATCCGTTTGCCTCCAGAGGGACTGGCCTGGAGCCCCGGAGAGCCGGGGTCAGGAGACAGGATGCAGGGTCTATGTCACTGTCTGAACTGGGAGCAGAGAACGAGCCAGCCCAGCGCTGGGAACGGAACACTCAGACATGACTTCACATCCCAGTAGGATGATGCCACGATGGCCCTGCTATGGACTGTATTAGACAGCGCAGTGTTTGGTTCTCTGTTCTCCTGATATTCTTGTCACCAAGCCAATGGTTTCATCAGAGGAGTGAGGCAAGGATCCTAGGATAGTCTTTTTTTTTTTTTTTTGATTACCAGTCACGGTAATAATTACAGGCTCCTTATACCAACCACTGTGCAAAAAAGAAAAAAGTGGCCCTGCCTTTCTCACAACTCTTCTCCCTAAAGATGATTTTTAGGTCCTTCTGTATGATTCATTCAGCAAATATTCACGGAGCAGTTCTTAATGAGCATGGTGATAGGCTGGTGATTGGGTTTGCTGGAGGTGATGAATTCAACACCATCTTAGCCTCCAGGAGCTTACAAGACATTACAGAGGACAGATGTGCACAGTCCTAATCAGTCCAGAGCTCAGTGGATGGGGAGGCTATTTCTAGACCAAGAGGAGCAATCAGGGGTTGGGCTGTTGGGTTATCCTTGTGTGTATGTTATACTCAGGGGTGAGCAGTGGATAAACTCTGCTGTTATAATTCAGTGAGCCTGTTCGTACGGGAACTCCCTTTCTTCTCCATGTCATGATGCGGTGGAATATGTGTTTTAAATGAAATCTCACCTGCTCCAGTCCTTTGCTTCCACTACAATAGATGAAAAAAGAGAGGGCAGGGACCTCTGAAATAGTTTAGAATCATATGTAAAAGTAAACCCCACTGGTCATTAGAGATCCACCAATGCCACACTGATACCCTGCTGACGCCACAGGTAATCTGAAGGGGATTCCCGCCGGAGAACCAGGAATGGGCTGTGGTTGTCTTCAGTGCTTTACCACCGTAACTTCCCTCTATCGGCGATGCACCTGTAACACACCCCAGCTCCTCTCCCCTAAACCATTTTCCCCTAAAACATCACTGCCCAGAGACCTACCTTGAAGATTCTACACAAGACATTCTCTCCACCCCTCACCTGTCTAATGAACTCATGAAACACATCACCACTTGTAATGTTCAGTTTCTTTTCATCCATCTTCCCCACCAGACTATAAACTCTTTAAGGACAGGGTGCCCTCTGCCTTGTTCACGATGACATAGCCGTGCTTAGCACAGAGCAGATGTGCAAAAATTACTTGACGCATGAGTAAATAAATGAACGGAGGCACTGTTACTGTAGACAAGTTCTCCCACCTCTCCAGACCATGGTTGCCCCACCAATTAAGTGAAGGAATTCAAGCCAGGATCCAAGCTGAATAATCTGTGATTCTATGACTTGGCAAACTTAAAAGTCACTCCTCCGCAGAAAATATTGAGCATCCCTGATGTAATAGAGTTTTCCTAGGAGAGACATTAAAATAGGCAACTGATGGGAGAATGCTGGCCATTCTGGGCTCTCTCTATATATCTTTTTTTTTTTTAATAAAAATGCCTAACTATATTTTGTGTACTCTGAAAAGCCAGGAAACTGAACAGAGGCTCCTCCCTGTGTACAGGTGTGGGCAGTCAGGGACTCAGCCGCCTCCACCGCAGGACACCAACAAGAAAATACTTGCAGAATACTTTCCCAAGGAGTCAAGGCTGCCCCAGCTCAAACCACAAGCTTGCCTTAAGTGCCACAGCTCAACTTCCCTTATAGATCCTAAAAGTGGGTGGTCTGAACCTCTGCTTCTAAGCCTAACTCAAGCAAACCCCCCCATTCACTCAAAACACAGAGGCCAGAGGGATTGGCTGGATCACCAGTGTTGGTAAATACAGTAGCTTTTTTTCTTTAATCAGCTTTAAGAAGCGCAAGCTCCTGTTTAAGACACGAGGGGGGATGAAAAGGCTTGAAAGTAATTTATAACTGAAGCTGTTCGCTAGCCCATGGGAAATGCATCAACAGTGTCATTCTAACTAACAGCAGACCTAGTTCCAATTAAAAAAAAAAAAATCAGTCTTTTTCTGTTTCCTGTTAGCAAAGGAAAAAACACAGGGTTTTTTGTTTGTCCTGCTTTGTTTTAAATTCCCTGGATTTTCCCAAGTGTTGAGAAGGCCTGGAAGATCCTGCGTATCTCGTGAGAAGAAATCAAAAGTCCTTATTAAATTTTTGTTCTCACAACCAAATCTTGAACCTGCGCCCTTTGGCTCCACTTCTCATATAGTAACTCGCTTCGATCTTTCTCCAAAAGATAAATCAACCGTGTGTGGGAAGAACCATTAGCAAAAGATTATTATTATTCTTTCAGCTTTTGAAAAGTATTTTGCTGTCACATCGCACTTCAGAGACTGTGTCATGCATCCCTGGGTGCTCAGCTCCTACCTCAGGCAGGACTGGGGACATACCTAACAGGCAGTGAAGATACGCTGCACTGAATTTTTCCTGGATTAACCGCAGGTATTCATCGCTAGGGCTGGTCAGGTGGACAGAGGTGGTTTATTAAATAGATTAAGCTCAGCTTGCATCTAGTGACAAGAAATTGGAAATAGACCTGACATGGGGTGACTTGGCATATTTCATAACTTTAAATATCTCATTCAGATGCTGGGGTTCTGGAGGGCCGCCCAAGATCTGCTCTACATATAAACAAACTATAAATTGCAAACTAGGGCTATAACAAACCACCTGCTTATTTCCCTGAGCAGATTTCATATTTTCTAAACCAAAATACTGAGTCTGACCAAAGATCTGAATATTGAGAACTGGGACTGTCCCAGAAATCTAGGACAGACCCTCAGGACCTGAAGCCTACAGTCAAATTAGAGTTTTCTTAGCTATACCTAGGCCTGCTTCCCCCTGCCCCAACACACACACACACACACACACACACACACTCCATCCCAAAATTTCATATTACCAGAAAGGCCCAACATATTTTACAGAACTTAAGTACTGAAAAGTGCTGCTGTAAAATTTTAAAGGTGGTGGGTATTAAAAGATTTAAGACAGAAAAAGACATACTCAAAGTGCAAATGTTAAGGCCATGTGGACTCATCCAGGCAAACTCCTTTTCTTAGCAAAAATGACAGTCTGTCTTCTGAGACCTTTAGAGAGCACTCAGCAATTTCTGGAAGGGGAATGGTGTGAACACTCTTTCTGCTACCCAGACTGTCCGTAGTTACAGCAAATTGTAAAAAGTTCTGTTTTACTGTGAAACAATCCACCTGTGTTTGGAAAGCTCTGGGTGGAGATAGGATTAGGTGGAAAGGCAATCCCTGAGCCCAGCCCCCCAGGCATCAACCAAACTGAAAGTTAGCCCCCACCGCTACCCCCAGCTTCTAGGAGGCCTCTCCATCTTGGGATGGATGATGACAGCCTGAAATTGGAAGGACAGGTGATGCTGCATGGAATCCTTGTTCATCAAGAGAAGGGCCTCCCCTGTGGCTTCTCATCTCTTGACTACCCATGGGTGGGCTCCACAGGGCGTGACCTGCCTCGCAGTGCTGGCTTGCTTTGGGGCCATTTCTAGTCGGAACACACAAGAGGGGGAAGTTCTAACACCTAGTTTCCCTCCTCTTTACAACCAAAATATTTTTTTAATTCAGTGAATTATGTTATACAGAGAGTTGTACAACCAGCATCCCAACCTAATTTTAGAACATTTCCATCCCAATGCCCCAGTCCATCCCTCCCCCACTGAATCTCTCCCCTTTGGTAACCATAAGTTTTTCAAAGTCTGTGAGTCAGTTTCTGTTCTGCAAAGAAATTCTTTGTATCCTTTTTCTAGATTCCACATGTAAGCGATAGTATATGATATTTGTGTCTCACTGTCTTAACTTCACTTAGCATGATAATTTCTAGGTCCATCCATGTGGCTGCCATTATTTCATTCTTTTTTAGGGCTGAGTAATATTCCATTGCATATAGGTACCACATCTTCTTTATCCACTTCTCTGTTGATGGACATTTAGGTTGCTTCCAGGTCTTGACTATTGCATATAAAATATTTTTTGAAGAAGAAACCTAAACGTTGTAGCACATTCAAGGCCTTTTTGAATCAGCTATCAAGTTCAGTCATGCCTGAGAGATCTGTAACCCCTGCCCGTGGCTGAGTGAAACCAAATCAAAGGAATCACATCATGTCAGTCTATCTTGCCATTTCATGTTGGAAGAAACCCATCGTTGGAATGCATGGAGGAACATTTTTGCCCAAGAGTAGCATCCTCTTAGGCAAAGGTGCCCGTCCCTCCCGCCCAGGGACCCAAATCCTACCCGTCAATTTCTGTAAACGAGCCTTGAGTTCTAAGAAAGGCTAGTGAGCTCTCCAGCAACTTGGGGTGAGGTAGGGAGAGGCAGCAAGGTGAGGGGGACAGAAAGGGAATTTCACTGGGTGACAGAGAATCCCCTTGGGACCCAAACCGCTGCCGCCTCCTCCTCTGCCTCCTTCTCCACTCCCCCTCCTCCTTCTCTTCCTTCCCCTCCT
>PVHT020004019.1:5341315-5369919 GCA_004024745.2 Catagonus wagneri
CTCTTTTCTCCAGCTCTCCCTCAAAGGCAGGAGTCCTGTCTTTGTCCCCTTCTAATTTGCCCTCTCCGCCCCTCACACCCCAAACCCGCCGCCCCTGGCACCCCCCGCTGAGAACAATGAAGAGGGGGAGAAAACGTTTCCGGGATTAATCTCATAAATCTTTCACTGGCTTCCCGGGGAATTCTCTAGCCTTGAGCGAGCCAGTGGGGTGTAGGGGAGCCTGAGAAGATCGTTCCTGACTCATTAGCACGTTTCTGTAACATGCCAGCTGGATCATCTAAAAATTATTCAGCTACCCAGGAGGAAAGGCTTTTTGCCAAAGAACAGGCTCACTCGAAGAATTCAGTGCAATCCTCACCCTGGCGGGCCCAGGAGGAGCGGAGAAGGCCATTCTGAGAGCTAGTTCCTGACCCCCAGGGCGGTCAGTGCCCCCTGGAGTGGATTTTTATAGAGATTCTGCCTTGGCCTGCAAAGCTTCCTAAAGAACAGTCCATTGTGTTGAGGCCTTTGCAGGCGTCTGGGAAGAAAGAATTCCTACACCTTCCTGTCTTGATGGAGTGGGTCCTGGGAAATATTTTTCCTTTGGCCCTTATCAGCTGCCCATGAAGTCAATCAGGCCAATAACTCAAGCCTTGAGAGTTTCCCATCTGCATTCACTATTTATTTTCCAAAGAGCTTTTCTTTTCTGCTTTGGCCCCTCCCATATCGAAAAGATTTTAACATCGCCTTTCTCATTGTATCTGTATCTGGTTTTCAGTCCCGTGCTTGGGGGCTTTACCTAGGGGATCTCATTTACATTTTGAGAACACTGCAAAGTAGCTTTTCAGAGCCTATTTACAAAAGAGGAAACTGAGCTTTAGGAAAACTGGGTTTGTCACTCACATCACACAGCAGCGGAACCAGGCTCTGGCTGGCTCACAGCATCACTCACAGCCCCTGCGCTATGACCCAGAGAGCCCAAGAGATGTACATTCTCTGTGATGAATGCACCCATATCCGAGCTCATGCCACAGAGCCTGAGCGGTGTCCACCGTCGCCTTGCCAGATCTCTGAAGGTGATGATGATGATGACCAGGACAGCCGTGACAATTTCCCCAAGAAGGTGCAATGCAAAAGAAATTTCAGAATTGTCAGAAACCTCGAAGCCAACCGAGCAAGGGGGTGCTAAGCAGGTACCTGATTAAATGCTTTTGGTGGTGAAAGGGAATTTCTCAGGCAGTGGAGACAGGGAGCAGAGAAGGGAGAAATAGTGAACCAGCACTCCTAGGGAGCAGAAAGGGGGCTGCTGGCAAAGATGAGGCGACAAGGGAGCCAAGTCAGACCAACATAAACCAAGCACAACTATGGATAGGAAAGGGGAGCTTTTGGAAGTCTGGGAGATGGAAGAACATCAGAGACTGTACCCAAAGTCCCTCTGCTGTTGGATTCTGGTCTTCAAAACTCTACATTTCCCCCTCCTCGGTACTAACCCTTCGGCAACATGGACCGGTTGAGTGCCTGTGTCTAAGGAAGCTGAGTGTAGAAAATCATTGGCACTAATTAGCCAAGACTTGGTTTTGACACCTTTAGTTTCTCTGCCCTTAGTTTTCTCATCAGATATATCCATTCATTCTAAAATACTGACAACCTGCAGTGGATAGGGCTTTGTCTCAGCACTGTGAGAGACCCTATCCCTGGCCCTGAGTGGCTGGCTCGCTAGGTTGTAAAACAAGAAATACACACAAGGAAGGGTGAATGGAAAGAGTGCAGACCCATATCCACCTGTCTGACGCTCCCCCCTCCCCTTGGAGGTCTAACAAACACCTTGAAAAAAGACCCTGGGTTTTCCCAGGATCTCGACCCATCCTTTTTCACTGCTGTCCTAACTGTCCTTCAAGGCTCGACTAGTCTCCTCCCCCATGGAGCCAACCTGCCCATCCAGCCCAGCCCATAACGACCTGTCTCTCCTCTAAGACACTTTAACCCCTGCCCCCTTACAGCAGTGACCTGTCATCCTCACCCCAGTAAAGTACAATTCATACCACTGGCTTCTCAAGCCAAGACCAGGACATCACCCCTGGTCTCTCCCTTCCCCTCTGCAGTCAGATGAATCCATGAACAAGTGCTGCCGGCTACACCTCCAACACATATCCCAGCCTGCCCGCCTCTCTGCTGGTAACACTTCCACTACCATCACTCTCAAGGTCTCCTGAATGGCCTCGGAACCAGCCTCTCAGCTTCCACTCAGTTGTTCCCCCGCTAGTTCTCCACACAGCAGCCAGAGGGATGGTCTTCAAATATTGGAGCATATCATTCTTCTGCTTAAAATCTTCAACTGTCTTCTCATCACACCTAAACTTCAATCTAAAACTTCCTACCTAAGGCTACATCTGGTGACAGCCTTCATTACTTCTCTGCTTCCCTCTGCGCCTGGCAGATAAATGAACCTTCTTTCCGTTCGTCCCACCATGAAGCTGGGTTCCATTCTGGGGGCATTGAACTTGCTCTTCTCTTCACCTAGAAAAGCCTTGCCCCAGATCGTCCCAAGGATGACTCTTCTAGTGATTCAGATCGCAGTGTTGCCTCCTCAGAAGATCCCTTTCTATACAGCCTGTTCAAAATAGCCCGCCAAGCACTTTCAAATCCATCACTGTTTAATTTCCTCATAGCCCTTATTGCTAGATTTTGCTTGGTTGCTGATATGTTTATGTAATTGCTAACTCCACACACACACACACACACACACACACACACACACACACACACACACAATGTAAGCTTTCATTCCATGCCCTGTTCCACACTATTTCCCCAGTGCCTAGGAAGGCACTCAGTAAATATTTACTGAATGAATTAAGAGTATGATATGTTTTTCTAACTAGAAGATGGTATTGATAATAAATGAGAGCTTATAAGAGCTGAGCCACGGATTAGGATTTGAGCCGTGAAAGGGAGCAGGCCATGCATTTCTGGCCAGGGATTTAGCACAAGGACAGTCTCCTCGGCACATGGTAAGAAGCTGTAAAGCCGTAACACAAACTCAAGCAGCCCAACTCCAAATAGAGAATCAAACCCCACACTCTATTAAAAAGCTGGAGGTACTATTTTTATGCAAACATAAGATGAGGACCTAAACAGAGTGGAAGTGGCACGGAAATGGAGGGGCTGTGGAAAGAAGAGAAGTGAGAGATATTACAGAGAAGAAACAAAGAGGCAAAAGTTTATCTAGTATGAGTGAATTGAGCAGACGCAAATCAGAAGTAGCGGGAGGAGTCAGAGATGAACTTGAAAACCAAAAATCAAATATGAGGGAGTTCCCTGGTGGGCCTAGTAGGTTAAGGATTCGGCATTGTCACTGCTGTGATTCTGGTCACTGCCATGGCCCAGGTTCCATCCCTGGCCCAGGAACTTCCACCTGCCACAGATGCAGCAAGACAAAAACAAAATCAAAGATGAATTTTAAAAACTCGGGAAAACGGTGTTGCCGTGAATCGTAAAAAGGGTGCCTCAGATTGTGTGGGAAAGTGGATGAGATTTTAGTGGAGTCGGGTCTGAGGAAGTGGCAGGGCCTTCTAATGGAAGTATCCAGGAAGCCATGGGAAATGCACATCAGCGTCTGAGCATGAGATAAAAGCCAGAGAAATGAGTCTGCAGGCCATGTGAACAAAAGTCATGGAGCAGGTGAGCTATTCCAAGAGAAGACTGAGGAGAATGTCCCAGTGTCTCTCCTCTCAGCAGCGACCCTCCAACCTCAGGAAGGGGGCATCTGCCCAGCTAGAGGTGGAGGTGTGTTCCAAGCACCAGGAATAGAGAATGTCCTTTCTGGGGAACGGAACGGCAAGCTGGAGCTTCAGGGAAGCAGAGTGTCTAGGTGGAGAAGACACTCCAGATGCTGCTCAGAGCAGGCAGGGCACAGTGTCAGACATGCAGAAGAGGTCGAGACCAGTGGAGACAGGGTGAGGAAGGAAAGGAATTTGGTTCACAGATGGGGACAGACAGAAGAAGGGAGGGAATCCAACAAGGATATACAAGTGAATGGTCAGAAGACCCAGGACGGTAGCATCAAGAAGCCAAGGGATAAAAGTTGAAGAGTCCAGATGTGACCAGAGGGTCTTGTCTGGCAAGGATGTCAAAGAGAATAAAGTCTACAAAAAGATAATTGAGCTTTCCAGTCAGTGAATTCACGCTGACTTTTGGGAATAATTTCAGTTGAGTGGTGGGACAGAAACCAGATTGCTTGGGTTTATAGGGAGGGGATAGAAACCCCAGGTGAAAAGAATTGGCTCAAGAGGAAAAACTGCAGGAATGACTATTTTTTAGTGTTCTGTAAGGCAATGGATTGGCTAAAAAAGAAGAAATGGAAAGGAGGGAGGGTCAGAAGAACAGAGAATTGTTGGCATGGATGCTACAGAGTGCAGAGAACAAATCTTCAGATGTGATGTTCATTTGGAGAGTCCAAAATGCTGAATTTGGACTTACTGGTTAAGAGTTATTTGTTCATTCAGTAAATTCTTTTTGAGCATCATCTTAAGGAAAGAGATATGGCCATGAACCAGACAGCTAGACCGTGCTCTCATGCAGCTAGAAGGGGTGGGTGGCCATGGTAGCCGTTATAAGGCTGGCCACTACTCTTCGGTAACACACCATAGTTGGAAAAGCACTTTCACATTCCATTATTTCATTCAAACCTGACAATGCTGCTTTGAGGTTAATGCAGGGAAATTCATTTTTAAAAAGAAAGAAAACTGAGAGTGGAAGATGAAAACACATGGCAAAGGCTGGTTCCTGTGAGAGTGAAAATGAAGGAACTAAGCTGAACATTTTGATACTGAATTTTGACATGTTAAGTCATGTTACTATGTGGGAGAGTAATTATCTATTGAGCCTCATGGAACCTTCTTGGGGACCCCTGACAGTTTCTGCTGTCACTTTCCACTAGGTTATAGATATGAGCAACTCTAACTACTTGGATTTTTCTTGAGTTCGCCCTGAAAGGGGAATGTTTTCAGAAGCCACTTTTGATTATTTCCATGTTTATTTGATTATTCCTTTGATTATTCTCAACCAGAAAATTACTAAAATGCCTAGCATGACAGATCCCTTGTGACCTGCCCCCTTTCACCCTCCCTTTAGCTTCCAATCAGGAACATACTACTCTTTTTTTCAAGACTATTATCTCATTTAATTGCCTTGGGAAATCTTTCCTCACCTACTGCAGACATTGACTCCTTTGCGTTCTCACCTTTATTAAAGCTCTCATCACCTCCTAGGGTATCTGTGCCTCTCCCTAGATGAGCCCCAGGTTTCTCCAAATAAGAACTATGTCGTGTGCATCTAGACAATTCTAGCACCTAAGAGCAGGCACGCAGGAACACAGTAGGCACCTGATAAATACTTGGTGGAGGAAAGTACGAATGAGTAAGTGAATGCTTGATTATCCTATGCCTTGGGGCTCAAGCGTTCCAGGAAGGTACGATTCAAAAGTCCTAGTAAGCTATTTCACTTAAGCATCTCAGTAAGTAGCATCACAGATGTCAGCTCTAGAAGGTTCCTGAAATAACCTCTTCCAACAACTTCATTTTATAGATGAGAAGCTGAGGTTTTCAGAAAAGAGACTTGCCTGGGGTCACTTCTTCATGACTCTCCATTTACTCCTCAATCATTCTTGGTTGAAGCACTTGGTTGTGCTTCTTCCTTCTAGCTTTGAGCTCAGATGCAGGCCCAAGATTTTTTAAATTAAAATCAATGACTGGTCAACAAAGAAGCCTGTTCGTGTCACAATTACCCGGGGACCTGGAGAGACACTCTGGCTTGTAGAAGGAGGACAGAGGCGATGAGGTCATCCAATGTCTGTATTTATCAATAGGGATCTTAGTTCCTTCCCTCTGTGAAGAATCTTGGCATTCAATGGGGAATTTTTAAAGCTTGTGGTTTGCAATAAGATCCATCACTGTGGCTCCAGTAGGGCCTATTGTTCCTTGCTGCTCACTGCAAGTACAAAGTGGCACTCAAAAAAAATGTGGGCTAATATTGAATAAATATACGTATGGCATTGGTAGCATAGAATTAGCCCAGTCACAGGCAATGCAACTAATTCTCCACTGTGTGCTGTAGCCAAGAACTTGACAGTCTCACCCCTGAAAGTTATTATGGTTTGAATTCTTTACAAAGAGGTTTTGTCTAAAAAAGAATTACATAAAAGTGTAATTCTCCTGCTTATTAAACAAGAAACAGCCAGACTTCACCAGTCTGCCCATGGCAGCTTGGCGGTTGCTCTTCCCTTGAGAAAGCAAGGATATGCAGAACGGGAATCCTTTCCTTTCATCTTGTATCCCCAGTGCCTCAAACATAGTGGAGCTCAATAAATGTTTGGTGAAATAATAAGTCAACAACTAAAAGTATGAGTGTTTGCCAACTGTGGTTGTTAAGATTAGGTTTAGCTATACAGAACTGAAACTGAGATGAGAAGTTTGAACAAGACAGAGGTTTCTTTCTCTTTTGCACAAAAGAGAGGTAAGGAAACCAAACTGATGTATGAGGGTTCCACAGTCACTAGGGATCCAGCTCCTTCTATCCTTGGGCCACCTCCTCCTGTACTCAGGGTTGCCTCAAGATCAAAGGCGGCTGCCATAACACCAATCACAAAGTCTATGATGAAGGCAGAAGGAAGGGAGGAAGTGCACCCAACCTAGACAAGTAGAGCTCTCTCTTTTTTAACAAGTATTTTTTAATCACTTTTTTATTACGGTAAGATATATAGATAAAGATAGATAATAAAAGTTACTGTTTTCACCATTTTAGGTATATAGTTGAATGGTATTAAATATATTCATAATGTGGTGCAACCATCACCCATTCATCTCCAGAACTCTTTTCATCTTATAAAATTGAAACTATGTACTCTTTAAGCCCTGACTCTCCATTCTCCCCTCCCTCAGCCCCTGGCAACTAGCATTCTACTTTCTTTATGAATCTGACTACTCTAGGTACCTCATACAAGTGGAATCATACGATAGTTATCCTTTTGTAAGTGGCATTATTTCATTTAGCATAATGACTCCAAGGTCCATCCATCCACGTTGTGCCAAAGGTCAGAACTGCCATCCTTTTTCAGGTTGAATAATATTTCATTGTCTGTATAGACCACATTTTGCTTATCTGTTCATGTCAGTGGACCTTGGGGTTGTTTCTACTTTTTGGTTGTCATGAATAGTTCTGCTGCAAGCACAGATGTATCAAGTAGATCACTTTTAAAAAGGTTGACCAGGAGTTCCCATTGTGGCGCAGCGGTTAATGAATCCAACTAGGAACCATGAGGTTGCAGGTTCGATCCCTGGCCTTGCTCAGTGGGTTAACGATCCAGTGTTGCCGTGAGCTGCCGCGTAGGTCGCAGACGCGGCTCAGATCCTGCATTGCTGTGGCTGTGGTGTAGGCCGGCGGCTACAGCTCCGATTTGACCCCTAGCCTGGGAACCTCCACATGCCGCGGGTGCAGCCATAAATTACAAAAAAAAAAAAAGGCCAAAAAAAAAAAGCTTGACCAAAAGCCTCACCCAACTCCCACTTCTTTTTTATTGGCTACCCTTAACAGCAGCGGAATCTGGGGAAAGTAGCCTGGGCATACTTGTCTCTCCAAATAATACTTTCCCAAATAAAAAGCGAAAGAGAGAATATTAAGTAGACAACCAGAAGACCATGCCCCCCTGCCAAATAGTCTGAGTCTCATTAAAATGCCCACTTACATTGTATTAGGGATGAAATGTACAGCATGATGAATGTAATTAACATTGCTGTATGTTATATACGAAAGCTATTAAGAAAGTAAATCCTGAGTCCTCATCACAAGAAAAAAATTTTTTGTTTCTTTAATGTCATATCTATATGAGATGACAGATGTTCACTACTCTTAAAATGATTATCACTTCATGATGTCAATAATTCAAATCAATATGCTGTACCCCTTAAATTTGTACAGTGCTGTATGTCAATTATATCTCACTAAAACTGGAAGAAAAAAAAATGCTCCTTTACTCCAAAATAATCTGGTCTCCGTGTCTGAACTTTCCTCCAAGACAGTTTGTCTGTGGCTTAAAGGGCTGTCTTCAAAACTCTCTCCTGTGAAAGACTGACATGTTTGGGCCTGAATAATAATTCTCCTGTGTGTGTTTCAGACCCTTTTCACATATCTGCTCTCTCATCTCCAGACCCACATTTGCAATGATGTTTAACATCCCCACTTGGAAGTTTGCTGGCATTTTAACTCAACAGATCAGAAAGGGTAATTATCCTCCATTGCCCCCCACCCACCGAGCGGCTCTTCCTTCTGACTTCCTAATTTCAAGTCAAATAGCGTTTGTTTCTTTTGCTTTTTTTCTGCTTTTTAAGGCCACATCTGGGGCATGTGGAAGTTTCTAGGCTAGGGGTTGAATTGGAGCTGTAGCTCCGGGCCTGCACCACAGCCACAGCAACATAGGATCTGAGCCTTGTCTGCCACCTACACCACCACTCACGGCAACTCCGGATCCTTAACCCACTGGGCAAGGCCAGGGATCAAACCACATCCTCAGGGATACTAGTCAGATTCGTTTCCCCTGTGCCGTGAGGGGAACTACCCAAACAGCTTTTCTTTCTGTAACATCAAAGAGCCTTTAATATAATAATTTCTATTGTGAAACTCCAAAAGGGAGGTATAGCTTAGAACACTTTTCAAATCCATTTTTCTGGAGTTCCCGTCGTGGCACAGTGATTAACGAATCCGACTAGGAACCACGAGGTTGCGGGTTCGATCCCTGGCCTCGCTCAGTGGGTTAAGGATCCGGCGTTGCCGTGAGCTGTGGTGTAGGTTGCAGACGCGGCTCGGATCCTGCGTTGCTGTGGCTGTGGTGTAGGCTGGCAGCTGTAGCTCCAATTGGACCCCTAGCCTGGAAACCTCCACATGCCGCGGGTCCAGCCCTAAAATGACAAGAAAGGCAAAAAAAAAAATCCATTTTTCTGAGGAAGCCTTTTCTTCGTTTATGGAACAATTCTTGGAATAAGAGTGCTGAGCAACGCTTGACAAGGAAACAGCCACCAAGCCTGGAAACTCAGAAGCACCATCAAGCCCTTCCTACCCTTGGTGCCTTCCAAGTCACTTCAGCTCTGCCTTCTCAAAGTCCCCTCTCCTTTCAACAAGGAGGTCCTGAGACTGAAGTGGTTCTAATATCTCAGCCTACAGAAGCAAACCAAATTGGAAACCTGAGAGCATCTGGAGGTTAGGAAATCAAAAGAAACCTAAGGACAACCAATCACAAACAACTAGGCTTTACCTTGTAGCCAATCAGCAACGTTCTATTTTGTTCCGCCTTTACTCTATAAAAGTCTCTCCTCCCACCCCTGCTGCTGACCAAGTGCCCCTGCTCACTTCCTGTTTATCGCTGCCCACTTTAAGCTTTTGTTCAAATCTACTCTTAAAATGCTTCCTGTGCCTCAATTTCTCTTTTAACACTCTTGTCCATTTCTAAGGCCACCATTCCACCTTTTCCCAAGGTGACTTCTCCCTCTGAGCTAGAGCATTCGCCTCATTCTTTCCTTTCTCAAACCATGTGCAAGTGATTGTGCTGTGCTCCGTGCATGCCATAGCGGCAGAGGAGCCGCCGTGGTCCTTGTCTGTGCTTCGCACTGCTTATGGTCCAGTGGGCATGGAGAGACAGATGTACAACAAAGAATCAGAGTAAGAGTAAAATAGCAAGTGCACTGGGCGCTGCAGAGAGGAGCATGATCCTATGAGGTTCTCTGGGAAGATTCCCTGGAGAGCAATGTTTGGGTGTTTGAATGGGGAGCTGAGGGTGCATAGGAATTAATTAGGCAGATGGGAAAGAAAAGTTCTCCAGGCACAGGGGAACCTCTTGTGTGAGGCAGAGCTGTAGCGGGAGGCAGCCTGGTGAGGAAGCAGCAGCTGTAGGACACGGTGATGGCTTGTGACCAAGATGGACCAAAGGGGGCCAAAGAGATAGGTGGGGCCTTGTAGAGCTTGTTAAGAATCTGTATCTTTTGCCTTGGAACCTGGGTGTTATTTATCACTGTTTCCATCCTGAAAAGTTAGCTTCATCTGCTGTGTGGAGGACATGCAACTATACAGAGGCAGGGGTGGATGTACAAAGACTGGAGAGAGGTCATTGCAAGTGTCTTCATGAATGATAGTGGTGGTAGCTTGGGCCAGAGCAGTTATGATGGCTATGATGGCCACAGAGAAATGTAGCTAGATTCAAGTGGTGCTTAGGAGGTAGACTCAATAGGACATAGAGTTGGATTGGATTAAGTTGACTGTGAATTAGCCTCATTCCTTGAGGACAAATATCTGTGTCTTATTTATTTCTTGGGTCCTCATACCTAACTGCCAACCTTGCATTTGGTAGGAGCTGGCCATTAAATTTGCAAAATTGATTTGCATTGAATATTTGCATACAGAGAGCAAAAGTTTGAGGAAATTCAACCCCATGGCTGCATTCTGATGCAAAAAGGAGCAAGTCCCACCCTGCTGGACAGTTACTGAGGAGAGCAGACTGAGGTGGGGACCCCAGAGATGCATGCCCGGGCCCAGCATGGAGATGCAAAAGACAACTCCGTGTCTCCCCTGTGATGGCACAGGCATAGAACCACTCCTGGGCAGAAACGTAATCATGTGATCACTTTCCTAATGGATTAAGGAGGCAGATGGACCCCTGTCAAGCCATGTAGCTCCAACTAGGGAAGAGAGAAAGATTCGAGGGCTTCTTTCAAATTAACAAAGAGCAGTTGCTGGAGCACTTCAATTCCTGTGGCAATTATTATTTTAAAGTCAGAAGCTGTGCCTAAAAATTGGAAGGAATAAACAAATGAACCCACAAACAGTAGTCTGAAGAACTTTTTGATTAATTGCTATAGTTCAGAACATTCAGTGTGAACTGCCAAACAATAGTCTTTGTGATCCACATGGCTCGTGAAGACCGGAAATAAAAATTCATTTCACGCCAGCCATAAACAGAATTAACTTCTGTCAGAGATGCCGAAGAAAGTTCTAGACTCAGAAGTCAATCGTTGCCTCTTTTTTTTCCCCCAGTGCTGAGCGATTCAATGCCAGAAACAAAGACCTCCTTGTCCTCAATGGTGTCCCTCTTCACTCTAAGAAACCTTACTGTTCTCCCCAAATCTTTGTCACTGACCCCACACCATAATTACAACCCAATGTGAAGCTTTCCCAGAGTTCAATGACTCTCACCTAAGGGACAGACTTAGAAATGGAAAAATATTTTCTTTGAAACACAACGGGGCTGTCAACATCTGTGATGGTTTGCAAGTGATTAGATGGTACAGGAACTGGGATGGGCTGGGGGAATTGCAAAATAGCAACTGGTCGTGGGATAACAGGAGGAAAAGAGCACGCCTGAGGGGAATTGCTAAGTCAGGGCTTCTTTTTTTTTCTTTTTCTTTTTTTCTGTTTTGCTCCTGCTCTGCATTTTCATTAGTTGCTGTCTGGGTCCGAAAAGGTCATAGGCCTAATTATACCTGTGGACACCCCATAATAGAAGCGTTAACATGGTGCCCAGTGACCCGCCACAGAGACCCTCCCCGCAAGCCTGACCGTTCCCAAGCCGGTCAAATCAAAGCCCATGAAATTTGGATGACATTAAGGAGTTAGTGTTGGGATTTTTTAGATGTGATAATGATGTCGAGAGTATATTTTAAAGAGGCCTTCGCCCTCAGGGAATGAATACTGAAGTATTTGCAGATGAGAAAAGAGGGTGCCATTCAGCGAGAGAATCCCAGCGCCGGTGGGGGAGGGGTGGGGAATAGACGTCGCACAATCGGCCTTGTATTGATAATTGCTGACACTCGGGGATGGGCGGACGGGGGTCACTACACAATGCTCTTCTTGTGTGTGAGTGTTTGAAATATTCCCCGATAAAAATTTTTAAAATGCCGCAGCCACGCTCTTTTTCACAGACCCCCACCCCCAAGAAAGCCAGTCTTTCCGCACCCAGAAACCCCTTCCTTGAGGCCAGGAAAGCAATAGAAACGTGTGGGTGTTAGCGCCTGCTCTTTGTGTTTCTAAAACATTACATGTTGAACTCTTTGCCTCCAGAGAAAGGGAAACCTAGAAGTGAAGTGGAGACCCTCTCTCTTTCCATAAAAATATGCATCTCATCAACGTTTTTGGCTTACTTCCAATCACGTGTGCCCCACGCCTGCCAGATGTTAGCCAACCTATTAGTTTCAGAAGAGTTTCTTTTAATTCTACTACAATCCTCATCAAGCCCAAGGCCCTGTAGGTAATGCCCTCCAAACAGGGACAAAGCTGAGAGCTGGTTATAAATTCTGTGTTCAAAATAGCATCTCCTCAGAAGTCACATCCACAACCTCCCTAGAAACCTTCCCCTCTTGGGGGTTTAAGGATTTCTCTGCCCACTATTTGGGCTTTCAGCCCCCTTTGTTTCCTTTCACAGCGAGAAGCTGAAATTGTTCTTCTGGAATTTTCTTTCCACCTTTTTGATTGCTCTTTCCTCTGCAGAGCGGCACAGGATAACGTCCTGTGGAGTCCTCTGCTTTGGCCACTGCTCAAGTGGGTCACCTGTCCTTTGTTGACTCGGGTGTTCTCACCACTCAAATCAAGCAGGGTCCAAAACTATCAATGCAGCAACTCCTATGTGCCCAGAACTATCCTATGTCCTAAAAGAAAGCCGGAGAGAGAGACAGAGACAGAGAGAGGGGAGAGAAGGAAAGGGGGGGAAGGGAGGGAAGGAAGAAGGGAAGGAGGTGAAGAGAGAGGTAAAGAAGGTGGGAAGGAGGAAGGGAAGGAGGAGAAGGGAAAAGGAGAGAGAACAGAAGAAGGGGAAGGAAGGAAGAAAAGAGAGGAAAAAAATGGCTTCCTAATTTACTATCTTCTGTGACTTTCAGACATGAAAATATGTTTTTCCAGAAAATATTCCTCTCAGATTGACTAATATAAAACTTGATGAGGAAAAATAACTAAGCCTGGGGAGTTCCCATCGTGGCTCAGTGGAAACGAATCTGACTAGGAACCATGAGGTTACGGGTTTGATCCCTGGCCTCGCTCAATGGGTTGAGGATCTGGCATTGCCATGAGCTGAGGTGTGGGTTGCAGACGCAGTTCGAATCTTGTGTTGCTGTGGCTGTGGTGTAGGCCGGCAGCTGTAGCTCCAATCCCTGTCCTGGGAACCTCCATATGCCATGGGTGCGGCCCTAAAAAATGACAAAAGACAAAAAAAAATCAAAACTGATATTCAGATTTTGCCACCTTTACTTTCTCTCTTCATCTTCAATCAACTGGGGCTCAGACGCCTCATTCTGTGACCTGCATCATCTAGACCTGGACCATGGGGTGGAGGCAGCATCCAACTTGATGATTCAATTGACTCAGCGGGTGACTGGATAGTTTTAAAAGCCCTTTGTGTCAGCACAGGTGGTTTGTCTATATCGGGTGCAAAGGCAACTCTGCAGCCGCCTCAGATCATTCTAGAATGCTCTCCCAAATGGACTAGATGCCACGATTTGTCAAGAAAAATGGAACATTACCTGGTAAACTTCTTCCTGAACGATGGGTCCAGATGTGAGCTTGAAAAATGTCCCTCGTGCTTGTTTCGTTTAAAAGCCTGTGGTTAAAAGACTTTGGCATGATTTATTGGTTGGTTGGACATGCGGTAGAATAGAGGGAAGGGGGCAGAAATTATATGACAATTTAAAACATAACAGATTTTGTTTGGCACTCCTTGGTGGGAACTTGAAATCAAATACAGTAGCAAAGTCATCTGTCAAGGGCAACTTGCTCTGATGTCCAAGAGAACCTCCTTAAAAACCTATAAGTCATCCATGTGAGAAACAAATGACATTTTCATTCCTTCCATTCTTCATGTCTTGGGGATATAAGATGCAAGGAATTGAGAGCTTGGGTTGTAAATCATGGTGACCAGTTGTTAAATCTGAGACAAGGCCCGTGGGTTAGTCTGCCTGTTCAGCATTGCTCCTTTCCAGCTCTCTCTCTTTTCACCCTTGTCACCTCCTGGATGCCTCAACCCCCATCGGCTTGTTATCAGCCTTCATTTATCTTAGTGTGGATCTTGGTATGGACATCATGGGATATCGTTAGGGCTTGAAGGAATTGCAAAGAACTGGTCAGCTGAAAGACTAAATGTGGTCCCACCTTCCTTTTTGTTTTTTGGATTTGTGATAAAACTAAATGATCGATGAGAGAAAGGGGGAGAATTGAATTAAACCAGCAAGTTGCTTTCTCATCTTAGGACAATCTCAGGAGTTCCCGTCGTGGCTCAGTGGTTAATGAATCCGACTAGAAACCATGAGGTTGCGGATTCGATCCCTGTCCTTGCTCAGCGGGTTAAGAATCCAGCATTGCCGTGAGCTGTGGTGTAGGTTGCAGACGCGGCTCGGATCCTGCATTGCTGTGGCTGTGGCGAAGGCCGGCAGCTACAGCTCCTGCTAGACCCCTAGCCTGGGAACCTCCATATGCTGCGAGTGCGGCTCTAGATAAGGCAAAAAGACAAAAAAAAAGACAGTCTCATCCAATCCAATCTTTTGTGGCCATGACTCCACATTAGCAGCTGCTTGGAAGATCTTTAATAATCAGATGGCTTGACTGAGGAGATAAATTCCATCCTGTGTCTGCTCCTGCACCTAGGAGAAGTCAGGATCTATCGTAAAGGGCTTACCTGGGTCATAGAAGGAAAATAAAGTTGCTGTGGAGTTCCCATCATGGTGCAGTGGTTAACAAATCCAACTAGGAACCATGAGGTTGCGGGTTCGATCCCTGGCCTTGCCCAGTGGGTTAAGGATCTGGTGTTGCCGTGAGCTGTGGTGTAGGTCGCAGATGCGGCTCGGATCCTGCGTTGCTGTGGCTGCGGCGTAGGCCGGTGGCTACAGCTCCGATTCGACCCCAGCCTGGGAACCTCCACATGCCGTGGGTGCAGCCCTAAAATGACAAAAAGGCAGAAAAAAAAAAAGTTGCTGTATTTCACCTGAGGCTAGCATAGGTGGGGCCTTGAGTTTGAATTAGAGGTGTGGGAGAGGTGGGGCAGAATGTAAGAAGAGGAATAAGAAGCAGGGTCACTCTGATCAGGCCTTTTCCAGTGTGTGCAGCTAGAGCCCTTCTGCTAAGGTTCAGAGCTTCCATGCAGTTCTGGGGAGGGTGCTTCCAGAGGCTGCCAGCCCCGGAGGTGGGGGTCCCCCACTCCACTCAGTCCTGCACGTGGTCAAGCCCGGAATCCCGGAGGGCTGTGGCGGGGCCAGGGAGCAATTATCTCCTTCCGCACTGTTGGAGGGCACACTGCTATTACATTTCCCCAGGGGCACAAGGAGGGTCAGGTTAAGCCCATCTGAAAAGCTCTTTTTGCAGAAGGGGAAAAAAAGTTATTTCAGTCCAGAAACTGACACATTGATTTACATCGGTTCTGGCAGGGATCTGGCAGCAGAGGAAGTTTTCACAAATGAACAGTGGACGATGTGGCCCTTAAAATGGCCCACAGCCATCAGTCACTCACAGCTTCCACGTCTAAGTGCGGCATCTCCACTGGCAGGAGTCTTGCAGAAAATGTGTTTTCACGTGTGATTACTCAGGTCCTCTGAGGATGGCAAGAGGTCAAAGGGGGTCAAAATGGTGGAAAGAAATGGAAATAAATTAAAATACATATGAAACTAAAGAACGGGCTGGTAGATGAATGCAGAGTCACTCTCCGAGTCCAGTCGATAGAATCAGAGCGACCAACAGCTCCCAGGGAGCAGAGCAGCCACAGCGCCCCCATCCCGCCCCATCTCCCACCCCACGCCCACCCAGCCCATTCATTCTCTTCTGGACCAGGAAGAGGCTGGTCTTCCAGCTCCAGGGCTTCCTATGTTTCAGGTCAAAGAGCAAAGCATGTTCCCCTACATCCTGTTCTTCCTTCTCTCCTCACGCTGGATGCTCTCCATGTCCTGTTTCCCAAGATGACAACATCAATCCCAAATTCTGCTTTATTACTTTAGGGACAAACATGATGGTCAAGAAAACTGGCCTTCTCAGGTCAATGTCTCAGAACCTTCTGTTCCCAGCAGGAAAATCAAAATAATAGCAGAGGCTTACTTGAGGAGTCAAGTCATTTCCAAGGGAGTTAGATTCAAGCAATATTATTATCAAGATATTATAGCTCGAGAAATCACCTTTTTCCTCTATAGGAATTCACCTGCTACTTGGACCAGAATTGGTCTCTCTTTCCTTTGAGTTTACAGCCTGGAGACCTTAGTTTTCATGTGGTTAGTACAACCCAGATCATCAGGTTGAGGAAAGCATTGGAGATTTGGGGCAGAGAATCAATCTATGTGGAGAAAAAAAAAAATTCTGTCTCAGAGGACCAAGCAAAGCAAGAGTATGGAGAAACATCATCATGGTCATTGATAAGAGGTCATACTCTGTATGCAAATCCAGGCTCCTCTGCTTCCTAGCTAAGTGAATATAATCCCAGTCTCTCCCCCTACCTCGCGCTCTCTGTCTCTCTTTCTCTCTCTATATATATATATCGTCTATGAGAATATGTTTCTCTGTCTAGAAAATGGGGGTAATAAGGTTGTCAAGAGGTTTAAATGAGCCACAAAACAAGATACAGTTGCTGGCCCATTGTAAGGAAGATACGTGTGTGCTAATCATCATCATCATGTACTGCCTTGCTTTTGCCATTTTCACCTTATATGCCCTCCACTGAGCTTTGGTTTTCTATTCTGCCAAGATCCCTCTGTTTAAAAAGTGAGCCCCCCAACCCACTACCCAGTCCAAAATCTTCTCATCAGATGTAAAAACAAGTTAAGGTATCGATTGGAAAGGAGAGAAGAAGGGACCATCCTTAGCACCGTGTTACTTTTTTCCCCAGAGAGGATGTCTGTGATCACGCTGCTCACCACTTGGCTGCTGCCAGGAGACTTGGATGTCTCGCCTAGTGGAATGAACGCCCTAGAAAACTGGCCTCTGTCAACCTACATATGGAATCCTAAAAAAAAAGCAAACAAACAAACCAAAAAAAAACCCCAAAAAACGGAGCTGATAGACACAGATTACATATTGGTGGTTGCCTGAGATGGGGTCTGGGGGCAGCAGGGAGCAAAAGGGGGAAGGGGGCCAAGAGGTACAGACTTCCCACTCATCAAATAAAGAAGTCCCAGGGATGTAAGTTATAGCATGGTAACTATAGTTAATAACACCGTATAGTATTTTTGAAAGTTGCTGAGAGAGTAAATCTTAAAAATTCTCATCATAAAAATTTTTTAAAATTTGTAAGTGTATGATGATGAATGTTAAGCAGACCAGACTTATTGTGGTGATCATTTCACGATACCTACAAATACTCAATCACTATGTTTTACACCTAATACTGATGTTATATGTCAGTTATATCTCAAAGAAAATGTTTTAATTGACCTCTGAGTAGGGTCTCCATGCCTCCCAGGACCCAGGGAGAACACCCCTGCTTCCATCACCTAGGCTTGCTTGGCTCCTAAAAAGAAGACTCTACCTGACCTGGTCTCGCTCTTGCCTTGTCCCAGCCACCTCTGCCAAATAAGGAGAGAGCGAAATATTCTGTCCAAGTCCAGGGCAATTTTATTGAAAGGAGATTTTTTTTTCCAGAGAAACTTTTCATTTTGGGTATCTCTGTATACTGTTTGGTGTCTTTACTATTGAGGATCCACAACCCTATAACCCATATGCTCTTGGGATAAAGCTATTTTAAGTACCCACAAAGTCTTCAGGTGCAGACAGACACAAGCATAGCACCAAAGGGGGCTCAGGAGGAAATGCTTGTGGAAACAGATATAGAAACCAACATCTCTTTTATCACTGACAAAATAGATGGTCTTCACCATGGCAAACATATAACTTATTAGTACCTTTCCCTTGGTCCCATAAAATAAAATTCTTCATACCCTTCTATCCAAAAATTCCACTTAAAATTTTGACGTGTGTAAGGACATTCATTGTAGAATTGTTTTTTATGATTAAAAAATTGGGAGTCTGGGAGTTCCCGTTGTGGCTCAGTGGTTAACGAATCCGACTAGGAACCATGAGGTTCTGGGTTCAATCCCTGGCCTTGCTCAGTGGGTTAAGGATCCGGTGTGGCCGTGAGCTGTGGTGTAGGTTGCAGACATGGCTCGGATCCCGCGTTGCTGTGGCTATGGTGAAGGCCAGTGGCTACAGCTCCTGTTAGACCCCTAGCCTGGAAACCTCCACATGCCGCGAGTGTGGCCCTAGAAAAAGGCAAAAACACACACAAAAAAATTGGGAATCTGAGTCAATTTTCATAAACTGTTATAAATCCATTTTTTTAGAATACCATCCAGTAGTTTAAAAGAGTGATATAAATCTTTGTGTGGTGACTTGAAAAGATATCTACAGCACACTAAGGGAAAAAAAAGGAAGTTACTGAACAAATATAACCCCATTTATGTTCAAACATGTACACTCATATACAGAACAAAACCAAGATACATTTTTCTATACACATATAAATGTAAATACATGGAGAAAAGGGAATGTGGGGGGTCTAATTCATTAGAGAGTAATAGCACGATATGGCAAGATGGCTTTGATTTTCCTGCATTATTGAAGTATTTTACAAGAAAGTATTTGTGCCTTACTAATATATTTACATACGGATTTTTAAAGGAAATATGATGAAATACATAATCTCAATTAGATGAAAGGAATATGTGGAGCCACAATGCCATTTGTAGCCAAAGAACTCTTTTGGCATTTACCAGCCCTTTCAACGATGAAGAGACCGTTTTATTTGGCATAGAAGAAAAGCCTGAGGCAAAGATTGAAGGGAATCAGAGAATCACATATTTAATGAAATTGGGTTTAACCATCTGGTCAAATTAAAGATAACCCATCACCCATTGAGAGCCACAAATCATTTCCTAAATTTGAATCTACCCACCATGAAGGCAAAGATTAATTCACTAAGCCCAGCAGTCATCCAACCCCAATTATGGCTCTTCCACTAACAATGTCTTTACTGAATACTTTCCCAGTTCTCTGATGTTGGTAAAACGGAGGCAAAAAACCTAAGTCACGTCTCACACAGCAGGGTAACCAACATGCAGTAGGGAAGATGAGCAATTCGCATAAGGTTTTCATCAACTCTCCACTGTTCATTCAATATCCTGCTGTGGAATATAATGAAAGGGTGATTGAAGCTGTAAACACAGAGCTAACTGTTGCTGGATTTTTTTGTTCATATTGATCAGCCTATTTT
Organism: Catagonus wagneri; assembly: GCA_004024745.2. Taxonomy (NCBI): domain Eukaryota; kingdom Metazoa; phylum Chordata; class Mammalia; order Artiodactyla; family Tayassuidae; genus Catagonus; species Catagonus wagneri. Next base: position 5,360,559 of record PVHT020004019.1, read on the forward strand.
TCAGCCACTCAGCTGCTAAGTCTCATCTATTTTCAAAGATAACTCTTCTGGAGTTCCCGTCGTGGCGCAGCAGTTAACGAATCCAACTAGAAACCATGAGGTTGCGGGTTCGGTTCCTGGCCTCGCTCAGTGGGTTAAGGATCCGGCATTGCCGTGAGCTGTGGTGTAGGTTGCAGATGCAGTTCAGACATGGCGTGGCTGTGGCTGTGGCGTAGGCCAGCGGCTACAGCTCCGATTCGACCCCTAGCCTGGAAACCTCCATATGCCGCGGGTGCGGCCCTAAAATGACAAAAGACAAAAAAAAAAAATGACTCTTCCTAATAAATAACATGTTAAAGAGACATTCCGTATCAAGATCACACTGAAGTTTGAAAGACACCAATTCAAGCCTTGCCACAACCAGGACCACCACCCCTGACCAAAAAAAGAAAGAAATCAGGGAGTGAAGAAGCATCACTTTCACAGTGAAGAGCATACTTTTGAAACTTATTCTCCCAGGATGTTGTCAAGAAAAGCTTAAATTAATTCTAAGGATACAGTGGACATAATCGTTTTCATTATTTTCAAAGTATTTTCCCGTCTATTGTTGGTGATGCAACAACCCCATGGAATAGGCAAGCACTAATAGTGTTCCCATGTCACAGATGCAGAAATGGTGATAGATTTAAGAGTCCAAGATCCAATGGCCTAATCAGTGACAGGACCAGGGTTAGAATCCAGGTGTGTTAACTCCCAACCAAGGTCTTGGGAAATTGCTTAAGTAAAATAAAATTGCCTGATTGGCAAAGGCTACTCATTCTCTACAAAATGACACGATAGCTCATTTAGTCAAGTCTTATAGAAATGACCTCTGGCTTCAGGTAAGCCTTGAGCTCCCCTCAAAGCAGAGTGGATCAACGGCCCCAGTCTGAGCCATGTTCTTCTTTTGCAGGTTGGGCTTGTAGTGCATCTTCCAGTTGTTTCAAACATTTACAGCAAACCGTTGTTAGAGCCCTTGATGTTTCCAACCAAATCATTTTAAGGTCAGAATATGTGGGACCAGAAGCACATTGGAAAGTGGGTACCACCTGCTTTCTTATGTTAAGACTCTCATGCTACCCATAGGCTCTCCAGAAAGGCTCTGAGTCAGCAACAATGCACCCTTTTTTTTGGCTGTGTCCATGACATCAGAAAATTCCCCGGCCAGGGATCAAACCTGCGCCACAGCTGTACCCAGAGCCACAGTAGTGACAATGCCAGATCCTTAATCGGCTGAGCCCTGAGGGAACTCCAGCAATGCACCTTATTGATGAGTCTTTCAAACTTTTCCACGAGGATGACAGTCCACATCCCCATCAGAAAAGCTCCTCCGAGTCTCCAGGACCCTAGGAATGAGAGAGGCTGCTGGCTTTGGAGAGGACTGTAGTTATCTGGGGACATCATCCTTCCTCAGCAAACGCCCTCCTTCCCTGGAGAGATGACTTGTGCAGAGGACTTGAGGCTGTTTTTGCAGGATCAATGACCTGACTATATGGGTGTAAACCTCCCCCAGGAGACTTGAAGCTTCCCGGGAATCTGAAAGGGCCTTTTGGTTTTCATGGCCCACTAGAGCCGGTTAAAAGGTCAGAAATAAAAGGTTACTGACCTGGGAGATTATCTTGGGAGGAGAAGGGCACCACAACACAGGGAGTCCCTCCAACACACGGATCATAAAGGAGCTTGCAGGTCACTGACTCTAGAGAAAAATCAAAGTGGAGAAATGATTGGAAAATCTGCTCCATTTTATTTTATTTTAATTGAAGGGAGTTACTAGAGGATGCTCTACTTCCAGAAAGAAGAAACCAGCTCTGGAATAAGTTGCATTGGTTTGTCTTGAGTTCTGTGCTCAAATTCCTATTCCTTCCATAATTTCTTCACTGGGACTCCCTGAGGTGCACACAGCTCAGTCAGTTCCCTGTCTCTAAGGAAGTAAAGGATTATGATTCTGGCTGGTTCTCTGTTATCTCCTGAAAATTACTCCCCTGCTTTGCAACCAGGAAACATCGCAAACGTAAAATTCTCCTTGGCTTTGATCAAGACAAAGCACCAGTCATCTGAAACTGCCTTTGACAGAGTGGGTGTACACTAGGAAGTGAATTAGTAAACTGGGTCATGAAATTGGAGAAAAGGAAAAAAAGAAAAAGTTCACTGATCAAAAAGCCATCACAGCCACTAAGATTAAACGTCTCCCGACATGACATTGGACACCCTCTTGGAAAGATTAGCCTGGTGGAAAGTGCAGTACTAGATTTCCTTAGCATGTTTGAAACATTCTCCAGCCTGGAATAATCAAGAGGCCGAGAAAATGCCACTTGCCCTTAGAATCAACAACAAGCTGGAAAAGCCCTGTTCTGGTCATTGATTACACTGGGCCTGAGCCATTAACATGCAGCTTCACACACTTCTTGGAGTTTGACACTGGCTGAGCTTGTTTTTCTGGTCCCCTGAGGCAAAAAATAAGCAATAGCCAACAGTAATTTCACATTTTAAAATGCCTTTTTCTCTCCCAAACAGCCCCCCCGCCTCACCCCCTGTCACCACACAATACCTGAGCTCATATTCAAGAGAAGAACATGAAACACACAGCTCAGGGGCCAGTGCTTCCCATTCAAACAATAGGGCCATTGGTCATGGACAGTTGACCACCAATGACTGGATGAGGCCAATGAACCACTTTACACGGGCCTCTGAGCGACCATTAAGTGGGGAGGACTAGAGGCTGGGTGAGGCTCAAGTCATGTGAGTTATTACAGCCCCTTAGTCCACCATCAGTCTCAAGGCTTAAGAGTTCCTGTGCCTTTTGATGGTTTTTGATAGGTGCCACATGTCCAAAGTCAAGCTTTCCCCCGGTATATTAGAAACGCCCCAGGGACAAAAGTAAATCAGTTGTTTGCATAGCAGGATATCCAGTGTAACAGTCACAGAGGTGTCCTTCCTACAGCTGCCTTGGCCAGGAAACTTTATGAGACAAAGCCATCAATGTGTATGTTTACTGCATTCCTCTCTTCCCTCTGGGCCTAGAACAAAAGTGGATTTTTGCTCCCCCAGCTCTGGTTTCTGTACATTTGTGATGCAGAATGAGGGAAATAGTTGGAGAATTGGAGGAAGATGAGAAAGAATGGAGGAGACTGGAAATAAAAGGGGGAAAGGAGCTGGACCCACTGGGTGTAAGAGAGTTTTTGCTTGTTGGTGTTTGGAGTTGTTTTTTTGGTTAGGAATTAAAAGTGGGAGAGACAGCGGGGGAAGGACACTCCTTTCTGCAAGGTCCCCTAAGAGAGGCTGAAATGGGAAGATAAGATGCTAAAGATAATTTGGCATAAATGAAAGCCTATTTCCTTCTGTCCTTTGGTGGTTTCTCTAGACTCAAGTTAGAAACAAAGTTGCTATTAGTTATACCTTTTTTTTTTCTTTTTCTGTTACACAGTTGTTTCTTTAAACCACCCCGAGACTGGGCCACATGAGGCCCGGCTTGTAATCAAGTTTCCCTTGAAATCAGCAGTGGTATAAACAGAGCTCAAAGAGGAATTCAGTCATAGCTGCTCAGAGCCGCTTGCACTACAGAAACCCATTTTTGCCAAAAGTAGCCCTTTCTTATCTACTGATAAGAATGACACCTGCATGACTGCTCTCCCTTGATGTACTTGAAAGATAAAAGCAGCCGGGTCTGACACTGACCATGGCATTACGCCGATAAAAGTGGTCAGTCAACCAGATGCCTGTCCTGAGTAAACAGAAGATCTAGATGATGAACTGGAATTTCTTTTCATCTAGATGTTTTTTATGAGGGAGATGCAGTCGTTGACATCTCAAGTGTCAAAACCTTGGTAGGTTTGATGTAAGGCATGCTGGTATCTCAGCAGAGAAATCAGCTAAGAGAACCGAGTAAGAGGGATGGTGGACCAGGCTTCTTGGGGGAAAAGTCGGTCCACAGTCTAAATTCTAGTATTCAGGAAGCACGGTGAACTCAGACCCACTGCCGTGTCTGGAATATGGGACACATCAAGCGCATCCGCCTTGAACGCCCTCCCTTCTCTTCCATACAACAAAATTATCTTTAGTAACAATTATGAAATAAACTAAGAAGAATAATGGCCAGAAAAGAAACCAAGACACTGAAAATATTCTTTTGTTAAGCTGCCTGTATAATATCACACCTAGAAAAAATAATAACAGTAAATAGTAGAATACAGTATATAAAAGGGAAAAGTGAAGGCATTGATACTTTCCAGTTTACATGACTGTAATTTTTGGAAAAAAGAAAAAAACCCGCACATAGGTAGTGAGCTGTTCCAGGAGTGATCTCGCAATTCACTGTTTCACTGTTTAAAATTTTAAACACAAGTAAAAATGCCAAGCGATCAAGTTTCTTCATGCTGACAATCACTGAGCTCTCATTTTTATTTTGAATCTACTCTTGAAACCAGGAACATCTGGTCCTGCAAGGGCTAGAGGCACCCACTGGTACCCAGAGCAAGCTCAGATGATTCTAAATTGTTACAAACTTAGGAAACAAGCATACCTCTGGTTCTGCCTGAGTTGGAGGCCAACAGTATAACTAGAATTAAATTCCATGTTTTCATGGAATGTGTATTAAAGGACGATTAATACAATATCTACTACATTTGTATTAAAACGTGTATTACAACTGTATTGAATTACAGTGTGTATTAAAGAACAATAATAAAAATGTGCTCTTTTGACTTGTACATTATTAAAAGTTCAATTGTTCAGAGCTGAGAAAATGTACCCCCTTATTTTTGGCACCCTACCTCTGCCTGCCCTGCCTTCAAAATACAAAGGTGCAGCCTGTGTTGTGTTTTGATGAAGGGAGACCAGCTACAGGAATCTCGAGGTAGTTTCAAGATGAGGGAGGTAGAATTTAATTCAGGAACTGGACAAACACAGTGTAAGTCTGGAAGGCTATTGTTCACCAGGCTTTCAAGATAGACCCCACCCCTTACCTGCTCATAAGAATTGGATGCTAATTTCCTGCTAAATTTGGTTCTGAAAGCTCAGGACCAAGTGGGTGGGGCCGGCCTCTGGGGAAAGTTCTTTGCTGCAAAGTTGAGTGGTGAAGGACCAGGAGAGCAAGGTTGGAATGGTTCTTTGGGGGTGTTTTGTCAATATCAGATGATGAGAGGAAGACGATCAAACTCTTCCAAACAAGCGAGTGTGTTCACATTATTATCCCAAAGAGTGGTTTTTACAAAGTAAATGTTAATTTTGAGAAGTCCTTATCTCTCTTTTTCCTGGGAATGTTGAAGAAGTGAAAGGGATAACTAAAAAGATGCTATGGCAAACCATTTCTTTGCCTGTTTTTCCTTGGGTTTCTGATATGGCCACTTTTTGAAAAGCTTTCTGGATTTCCCAAGTTCTTATGTGACTGAAGTGCTTCAAAAAGCACTTTATTTGGGGGAGTTCCTGTTGGCTCAGCAGAAAAGAATCTGACTAGTATCTATGAGGGCACAGGTTTGATTCCTGGCCTCGCTCAGTGAGTTAAGGATCCAGCATTGCCATGAGCTGTGGTGTAGGTCCTGCGTCGCTATGGCTGTGGTGTAGGCTAGCAGCTACAGCTCCCATTCAACCCCTAGCCCGGGAACCTCCAAATGCCATGGGAGCAGCCCTGAAAAAAAAAACCAACCAAACAAAAAGGCACTTTATTTTTGATTATTATAAGCACCATTTATTGTTGGGGCACTATGTCCCAGGCACTGTGTTAAGCTACATCTATTAAAGTAATAACAATTGGTCTTCTCGGCACAGATTTACAGAGATAGTTCCCCCATCACAAATAAGAACAGACAGAAAATAGCTCAAAGGAATTAGTCATCATCCCAGCTGATAGATACAATCACACCATAGTATGTCAGAGTCAGGAAATACCGCAAGGTTAAGAAAATCACACAGGACGGAGATGACTATAATTACTTATGTTTAACTGAATAGTATAATTGAATCACATAATTCTTTTCCACTGTTTAAGTTCCTGGCTTAGGACTGGGGTGTTACTACGAGTCAGGAATGACCTATAGACCACTTCACCCTTCACTAGTCAAAGACCACAGGGGAGCGAGGGCGCGTGGCATTTAACAGGACCAAGAAGGCTTTCTCGCCCATCCACCTCATCTCTCTCCCTCCCGAAAGATCCTGTGACAAGTGAAGGCTCTGACATGGTAAACTACGAGAGGACAAGCCTTTGATTTCTCCGGGGTGTGAAGGATTCTTGGAAATGAGCAGAAAAGCAACCATTTATATGACCACGCCCTGAAGCAGGGTCGTGGGTTGGAGAAAAAAAAAAGCAGGACCCGGCAACAGAGCTGATACAGAGTCTCCATGCATACGTCACTGGTTTGGGACCTCTGCAAATCACAGTCTCTCAGATTCCTGTGGGTGAAATAGCGTTTAATGACCCTGTTCTGCTTGCCTCCCAGGTCACCTATGAGAGTGGCATAGATGGTGGCTGTGAGTGCACTGGGCTAGGACACAGTCCACAAAAGGAAGAGGCGTGAGCCGTACATGTGTTCTACCTTCCATCCCAAGCACATGCCAATGACCGCGGTTTTTCTAAGCAATGGATAACACTAAATTCAGAATATACTTCATTGTCACAGTTGTTTCAGGCAATGCAACCCTTTTTTTTTTTTTTGGAAATTATCTTTTATGAAAAATGGTTTAGTCATTTTCATACAATCTGCTTTTAATCTTGTTATTCCATTGGGCCAAATGTAGAAGCTGGAAGTTAGGCAAGCAGTGGGAGGCTGAACCAAATTCTTGCATTGTTTCAGTTCCACAGAGGGCTGCATGAGAATGACGCAGGTTTGGGGGTGGAGAGTGGAGGGGTGGGGGGAGGGGGGGTGAAGGAAATCCAGGGAGAGTGGGAGGGTATTTCCAGCACTGTGAAAACATCCCTGGCCAGGATACAAAGCCTCAGGGCCTGGAATTCTAGAAAGGCATCAACTCGGTGTCAGCTTGAGCCCACCACCAAGTCAGCCCTCAGCTCTACTGCCTCTTGACAGGAGTCCATCTAGAAAGCCCACTCTGTGGGTCACAGGACTTGGGGCATTTTGCTGCAGTTCATGGCCTGGAGGGCAGTGTCAACGTCAGAGCGTGTTTACTTTGGTTGAGGCAAGGCTGGCTTCACCACAGAGTAGATATTTGCTTACATCTCAAAGCTTATTAGCTAGATTAAGAGGCAGTTTGCTTATGCTGTCAACCCCTAAGAGGCAATTTGCTTATGCTGTCAACCCCTCAGGTTGTCTCGTTGTTTTGGTGTCTGGGTGCCTTGCTGTTTTGTGTTCGTGCGTCTGTGTGGTTGGAGGGGGGGTTGGGTTGTAGAGCATGCGTGTGGGAGACATCTCTCAGTCGATTATTTCAAATCACGGTTCATTTCAGATCATCTCTTTTTACCGTGAAAGGAAACTTCCCTGTAGAGGGTTCCATTTAGGCCATTAGCTAAACGGCATTTCTGGTTCTACCAAACTTCTTCTTAGGCAACTTTGGACCACGTTCTCGTTTCCCGATTTCCATTTTGCTTTGCTACCATAAACATTACCTTGCCTGGGAATATATATCATACAAAGAATGGGGAAATCAGTCAGGCGATCCCCACACACCGATTCTCTGTCATTATTCATTCAACATGAGGTGCCCAACAGGGGTGCCCCAGGGTTAAAGAGAAGCATGCACATGTTTGGAGGAAGATGTAGGTTTTCTTCCGTTCTCCTCACCTTACTCACCAGGGGGCAAGAGAAAGGCCACTCACCCAGCGGTGAGATGAATGAGCCCTGTGCCCAGAGACCACTGAGAGCAAAGGCACTGTTACAGTACTTTTGGAGACTCTTGTTGGAAAGCTGGTCACTTAACCACCGCCTCAGTAAGGCACCAGATGCCCTGACTGTGTTGGAATCTGACTCTGAGTCATCAGCTATTACCCTCAGGCACATTCTTCATCTCTGAGTACCTCGTTTTCTCCATCTGTAAATTGGGGATAATCGTGGTGTTTTATAATGTGGTTGTGAGGAGTCACTGGTTTAATACACACAAAGCAATTAAAACAGTACTTAGGTTAGAGTAAAAGCTGAAGGACCATTACTGCTACTTCTTTCCCTTCTCCTCCTCCTCTTTCTCATTACTGCTTTTAGAAAAATACACCCCTCAACAATAGTGCCCCCCAAAAACATTTCCCCTTCCTATCTCTCTAATCAAAGAGACTGAAACTGATTAAGAGGTAGTAATAGAGAAAAACAGGATTTCTGAGCTCACGGAAACATCAGCATGGTATCCATGGTCTTTAAACTGTGGGTGGCAGAAGTAAACTTGACAGAAATCTTCCTTGTTAAGAAGAGGATACACATCCTAGATCTGCCCACTCTAGTCCTGACATTGACTTTCACTGTCCTGGAGGATTTGTCAAGCCCGGGGTTTTCAATTATGAGGACCCTTGACCTCTAGTCGTTCTTCTCACTCTCAGATTTAGCTAATATGGGTGGGGGAGGCAGATTGATTAATTTGATATAGAGGCAATATTAGGGCCGAGACCTCAACTGCCTTCTTGAACAAGGGTGCCACTAAAAAGATCAAGAGTGACCATAATAAAATGGAGGAAAGATAGACTTTCCAACAAATGGTGCTGGACCAACCGGACATCCACACGCAAAACAGTGAATCAGACCCAGACCTCACTCACATACGCGACCTCACAAAAACTAACTCAGAATGTAAAATGCAAAACTGTAAGATTCCAAGAAGATAATATAGGAGAAAACAGAGATGACTGTGAGTGGGATGATAACTTTTTTTTTTTCGCCTTGTACCTGGTTTACAGATTTCTGTCAAATTTTCCAACTGCACCGTGTGGTGACCTGGTTACATGTACATATATGGATTTGTCACATGTGATTAGACATAGTTCCCTGTGCTATACAGCTGGATCTCCTTCCTTTTCCATCACCGAAGCACTAGTTAACCCCATTCCCTCCCACCCCTCCCCCACCCCCTTGGCAACCACAAGTCTGTTCCCCAAGTTCGTGATTTTCTTTTCTGTTGAAAGCTTCGTTTGTGCAGTATATTAGATTCTAGTTATAAGAGATATCATATGGCATCTGTCTTTCTCCTTCTGACTTGCTTCGCTCAGTATGAGGGTCCCTAATTCCATCCATGTTGCTCCAAATGACATTATTTTATCCTTTTTTATGGCTGAATAGTATTCCATCGTGTATATATACCACATCTTCCTAATCCAGTCATCTGTCGATGGACATTTGGGTTGTTTCCATGTCTTGGCTATTGTGAATAGTGCTGCAGTGAACATGCGTGTGCAAGTGTCTTTCTCCAGGAAATTTTT
>PVHT020004019.1:5370019-5403999 GCA_004024745.2 Catagonus wagneri
CCTTGTTAATGATGGCCTTTCAGACTGGTGTGAGGTGGTATCTCATGGTAGTTTTGATTTGCATTTCTCTAATCATGTGATGATAACCTTTTAGATATGAAACCAAAAGCACAATCTGTGAAAGAGAGAGTTTTAAGTCTTCATTAAAATTTAAATTCTTCTGTTCTGAGAAAGACACTGTTAAGAAAATAAAAACACAAGCCACAGATTGGGAGAAAATACTTCCAAAAGCTATATCTGATAATGGGCTGTTAAAACACAACGATAAGAATACAACCTGATTAAAAATGGGCCAAAGACCTTAACAGACACCCTACCAGAGAAGCTACACGGATGGCAACAAAGCACACGAAAAGATGCTCCAAGTCATATGTCATCAGGGAAAGGCAAAATAAAATGACAATGAGCTACCACTGCACACATATTAGAGTGGCCAAAATCCAGAACACTGACAACACCAAATGCTGACAAGGATGTGGAACAACAGGAGCCCTCATTCATTGCGGGTGAGAATGCCAGCGGGTGCTGCCACTTTGGAAGACAATTTGGCCGTTTCTCACAAAACTAATCATTCTCTTACCCTATGATGCAGCAATCATATGCCTTGGTATTTATACCAGGAAGCTGAAAATGTGTGTCCACACAAAAACCCACACATGGATGTTTATAGCAGCTTTGTTCATAATCGCCACAACTTGGAAGCAACCAAGATGTCCTTCAACAGGTGAATGGATGGATAAATCGTGGCGCACACAGTGACTGGAATATTATTCAGTGCTAAAAAGAAATGACCTATCGAGCCATGAAAAATATAGAGTCAACTTTAATGCATGTTAATAAGTGAAAGAAGCCAATCTGGAAAGTCTGCATATTGTATGATCCCCACTCTATGTCATTCTGGAAAAGGCAAAAAACAAAAACCCTATGGAAACCATAAAAAATTGATGGTTGCCAGGGGTTAATGGAAAGGGAGAAATGAACAGGCAGAGCACAGAAAATGTTTAGGGCAGTGAAAATTCTCTTTATGTTGCTGTAATGATGCATACATATTTGTCCAAACCCATAGAATGTACAACCCTAAGGGTGAACCCTAATGTAAACTATGGACGTTGGGTAATAAGGATGTGTCAGTGTAGATTCATCATAATCAAGGTACCACCCTATTGGGGGTTATTGATAGAGGGGGAGGCTGTCTGGAGGAGGGCAGGGAAATCTCTGTATCTTTCCTCATTTTGGCTGTGAACCTAAAACTATTTTAAAAGAGGAAGTCTTTTTTTTTTAAATCAAAATTTGAGCTTCACCTTTGAGCTTGAGGCCCCAAGCCACAAGGCCTGCCCATCCCTACCCTGTCTTGTAGAATCTATGCTTATTCCCAGATAAATCATTCCCAGGAAAGCCTCTGCAACAGGACTATGGATAAAGTAGTGTTTCTTAGCATTTTGAAGAACGTAAAGATATTTGAAGCAACAGACTCATTCTCCCCCAAAATTATACCTCACGAATATGCATAGGATTCTAGAAAGCTAGGCATCCACCACTCCCACAGCCATTCTTGGACACACACCGCCCCCCCCAAGAGGACTCTGTGACCTGAAATGGAGATGGGGATCAGAACTGGGGACATAGTGTATTTGCCGCCCCAGGAGAATGGGAAGCTAGCCCCCACACACATGCCAAAGTCCATCACCACATTTCCTGCACTTTGATTGATGCTTCCAGGAAACCAATCCTGAAAGAATTCAGCAGCGCTGAATTTAGTGGCTCCCAAATTTTGGGAAAAGCCATACTCCGAACACCCAAGTCTAGCCCAGGTCACCTCTGAGGTCCTACTCCAGGACTTGTACTGAGAGAGAGAGCCTCAAACATCCCTTGCCTGCCCAGCCCAGAAGTTTTCAACTGCAGCCCTTGGGAACACTGGCTTTCATGCTATCAATCAAGTTCTTATGAAACATGTGCTCTGTCTCCAGCATGAAACTAGGTACTGTGGGAAATGGGGCATTTCCCTGAAACATGCAAGACACGGCTCCTAATCTCCTTGGGGGTTACAAAACAAACACGTATTATTGTAAGAGAGTGAGTGAAACCGTGTGGTCAGAGGTTCCTCATGGTCTAAGTCCAGAATATTTTCTAAAGGCCAGCGTGCTATTGGAGCTGAGGGCCCACAGAACACAAAAGGCTTCTAGGAAAAGGTGGGGCTTGTGCCAGACTTGTTTTATGTGTCTCTGTAACTACTGTTCTCCTTAAATACGCTTTCTTCTAACCACCTCCACCTTAATCCACTAGAATCTGCCTCTCAAATATTGTCTTAGCAAGCCGTTTACTGATTAACACTAATGAGCCAGGCGGGCTGGCATGAACGCCGCCACCCGAAACTCAGGCCTTTGATTCTGGGCGGCTTTTAGACCATTGCTGAGCTTCAAGGTTCGAAGGGACTCCAGGGGACAACTAGTCTAAACTCTCCTCTGCTGCTTAGGAAAGAGACGCCTGGGACATGTTCTTCAGACTTCTAGGAGAGTAGATGTGATGGGAGTCTGGTCAACTGTGAAAACCTCATGCGCGTGAAGAAGCAGGAGCTGTCGGGACATAAAGCACACCTGGACGATCCCACTGGTGTGCACAGAACACAGTCAGCCCGGAGAGTCCGCCCGTCACCGCACCAGATTGTGTGGCCATGGCCATCCAATGAATTAGCTCTTCAGCCACACTGTAGTCGTCAGCCTAAATCTCAAAGCCACGGTGCAGGTGTGGGAATTCGGCTCTCACCCAACTTGAGGGCCAGGACTGAGCCCCACTTACCTGTGTATCTCCAGGCCTAGTGCAGTGTGTGACACACAACAGAGAGCAGAATGTGCCTTTGGTGAATGAAACTGAATTGCACCAATTAAACTACTAAATGATGCAGAATTTGTCATTGTGAGTGAAAGCGATTCTGGGGACAGGAAACATGACTGTGGCTGGAAAGGAATTAAAAGATGAGTAAACCAATTCCCCTTCTCCCCTCCCCACCTCAGGATGTCTCAGTCCAGAGAGAAACAGCCATTCATAAAGAGGGTGAGATGAAGATACTGATTCCATCTGGAAACAGGGTTTTTATGGCTTTGGTTTTTGGTTTCGGCTGTGCATGTGGAAGTTCCTAGGCCAGGGATCGAAACTGTGCCACAGCAGTGACCAGAGCCACTGCAGTGACGATGCCAGATCCTTAACCTGCGGCCACAAGGGAACTCCTGGAAACATAATTTCTAAGAACTAACGTGCATTAAGACCTCCACAAATGATAGCCACTGTGCTAAATTCTTTACATTGAATCCCACACAGTCCTCTGAAATAGCTTCTCTTTAGGATCTCCATTTCACCAATAAAGAACTCGAGTCCTAGAATAATAATTAGGTGACCTTCGAAGAAATGAAATGGGATTTGGTTTCTTTGGCAGACATAGAAATGGATCTGGGTTTCCAAGAATGGGGAAGGCTTTGCTGTCAACATGTGGGTAGAGAAAGAGGGAAGAAATGCGAGAAGACTGTCAAGAGTGGGGAGGAAGAGGCCTGGACGGAGCTGTATCACAGCAGCCAAGAGGAGGCGGGGCTTCAAAGAGAGAACTGGAGGAGTTTCGATGGCAGCAGCCTCGGCAAATTAGATAAGGAGTGAACTTTCCATTGAAGGGGGCAATTAGGAGGTCAGAGTTGACATTAGCTGGAGCAGTAAATGGAAGAGCTGAGATGGAAGCCAGATTGCAGTGGCTGGAGCAGGAATGAGAATCAGAGGCCCAGTGAGGAGACCAGTTTTCGGGCCACTTGGTGGAAGAAGCCGGACGGGGTACGTAGCAGAAGTGAGAAGATTCTTTACAGTAAGAAAGCCTTGAGCTTCTTCACAGGGAAAGTGGCAGGAGCCAGTGAAGTGGGAGAGATCGGGGATCCGCGAGCCGGAGAGGGGTGTGGATGGAGGAGGGGGTTGCCTTAGAATGAACAAATACATCACAAAGTATCCGGCACCTTGGCAACCATCCTCTTCCACATGCCATGCACAGAATTTCATAAAAAATTTCATAAAAAAAGAAAGAAATCATGTTGTATTTTTTGCCTCTTAAAAAAAATGGCAAAACAGGAAAACTCACCTTTAGCAAGTGAGTATTCTCTGTCAAGCTGGTACTAGGCGATCTGATATTTGCTGGATCATTTAAAAGTCTCAGAAGCTCAGCTGGCTTCAGGGAGTAAGATGCCAGTGGGGTGACATCTGGTCCCAGCTCTGCGAGACTGGAGTTCGAGTCATCAAATTTGCCTGTGCCGAAGAAGGGCCCCAGCAGAGCAGCAGCCCACTGCCATCTGCCCACCGAACGCTCCAGAATGGCAGAGGCAGAATGACTAAGTCCCTGGAACACCTTTCGGGACCCTCTTCTCCGTTAGTCAACTTCGAAGTTAGGCAACTTGATCACCAAACGTTGCCTTCTTTTCTTCATCTCATACAAGAAAATCAGATACCCTCAGGTGCTCACAAACACCCTCAGAAGTTCGCTCTGAACCCCCATTAAGCACCCATTCGATGCCAGGCTTCACCCCCTTTGCTTTTACGGCATAGCAATTCACCCCCCAAACAAGCAGCGTGTACTGTTTCTCACGATTCTACATGCCCAGGGAAAAGCCAAGGATTCTGATTAAGGGACAGTGGTGGCACGGAGGTGGGAGTGGCCGCTTCTTCCTGTGGAGCTGAGGGACAGCCCTAAAAAGAGAAGCGCTTAATAGACGTCTTCAGCCCTCAGATGTGGGGTAGAAGCTCATTAGGCAAAGAAGCGGGGTGGGGAAAGGAAGTCGTTGGAAGAAAGAGAAAGAGGCAAAGACAGAGCCATGTGAAACAACAGAGCGAGTTGGGGAACCGTCCAGAAGTGGGTGTGAGTAGAACACAGGGTGAAGCAGGGGTAGTCGGAGGTGACAGGAGAGGTGGGGAGAGTCAGATGTGGCAGGATGGCAGGCCGTGCAAGGGTCGTCTTTGCTGAACTAAGGGAAAGACAATGGAGAAGACGAGACATGTTCAAAAGCTCTTTTAAGGTAGCTGGACAACAGGATGCCGAAAGTCAGGGAGAGAGTCAATCTCAAGAGAGAAAGAAAGAAGGATGCATCCTGGGTGCTGGCCTGGGTTAGTGGATGGACAGCGGTACCATCAGTCAGGGTGGCAACAACAGGATGGAGGACAGGAGTTAACAGTGATGAATTTGCAGTGTCTTTGCCGCATCCTGGAAGGGCTGTGCAGTGGGTGGCGGTAAGCATTGGTTTGGACTCAAAAAGAGAGTTCTGGGCTGAAGAATTCAATTTGCAAGCTGTCAGCCTGTGCAGTGCTTTACAGATATTAAAAAGAATAGGGATCTTAAACCCGTGTTTCATGCTAGCTGGCAATAAATGCATAAATAAAAGAGAAGAAGAAGGAAAGTAATTTCTTCTTTTAAAAAGAAAAATCATTTTCAAATTCTTTTCTCTCCCAACAAAGGAATATAGCCAAGGGTTTGTTTCAAGACCAAACACAAAGGGGGACGTGATTGGCTTTCCACATGAATGCAGTGGATAAATCATGTGGCTCTGAAAAATACAGCTGCAGTTTTGCCAATAATGTCCTGTGCCTGTGCAAACAGTACCATATTCTTGGAAGCTTTCCTCCCCTTCAAAAAAGGTAAACTGTGGTTTGCCACTAAGTTGGGGCAGAACAAGTATTCAGTGTCCAGATTCTTCTGGGGAGACCGTGTTCTTTCAGAAGGGTCTTCGGGTATGGCATAGATGGTGTCCCACTCTGGTTACTGCCAAGGTGCAGAACCGGATTAGGAAGGAACAGGTCAAGTCCAAGTGGCCAGGGCAGAGGTAGCCCTTCTTAGGTACGTAGCTGAGGAGGATGGAAGAGGGGAGGGCAGGTGGATCCTAGCAACAGATTTCTCCCTGGGAGGAGCTCTTTGCTGTTTCAGGAGCATTTTGCTACTCCATCAAAAAGAAAAACACAAACAGTTTGCCATCACGTCAACGTGAGGAATACCGGACACCGAATCTCCTCTTGGAGAACCACGATGGTGAAGAAATGTATTTAACTTTGTTTTGTCAGTGTTTCTTCACATTTACTTGGCCAAGGAAATGACCTTTCACAGAGCTACCGGTCTTGGGGAATACCAACAGGCATTTTAGGAAACACTGTCTCCCAGGCATTCAGCCGTGGGCTCTGCGGAGTTACCAAAGCTCTCCTCTGGGCCTTTCTTCCTCGGCCGACACGGATTTGTAACAAGAGGCAACGTCTCCTTCCATCCTCATAAACCTGGGGACCGGATCTCAGCTGGGGAGTTGTCACTCCCCATCGAAATTCTGGATTTGAGTGGTCAGAACAGCTGCCTCCCCTCCCCCAAACCTGCCGGCTCTGGGAGGGGTCCCCATTGAAGAGGAAATCCACCATTTCCTGTCCAAGCTGCGCCTCTGGTGAAGCGGGCCCTTTGACCTGCTGAAGCTGGGGGTCTGTCTTTGGGATTTTTCCAGGACAGGAAAAACTTCTCTTAGAAAAGATCCTTTGTCCCTGAGCCGCGTACCTCGAGGGAAAAGTCAAAAACGAACACAGATTGTTGTAGCCTTCTTTTCTTTTTTATTCTGCATGTTAGGTCAATAGGAAGCAGTCTTTTAAAAAAAAATCTAGTCAGGAAAAGTGAGAACATATAGGACAGCTTTTTTCTTTTAGATATTATGTGCTACGTTAAATCAGGAAATGCAACATCTGCAGCTGCTCTTAAGGATTCTCTTTTTTATTTCCTCATCACCAGAGGTTTTCTTTTTCGGCTAAAACGTCAGACACTATAAATTTGAATGCACCTTTGAACTAACTTTGTGTAAGATGAGACCAGGGGAGATGAGGGAAAGTACTTAAGAAAAACGGGAAGATGGAGGGGAATTGAGAAGGGGGTGTAAACTGGCATCAAAGGTCAGTGGTGACAAATAAACAAATAAACCAATAAACCATTGCACTGACCTCGCTTGGAGATCCCAGGTGCTAGAGCAGAGGGAAAGAGGGGTGTCTGAGTGAATCAGAGAATGGGCCTTTGAGGGGTCCCAGGCGCTGCAGATACTCTATGAGGAGCTGTTTCCATTTTCATTCGAAAAGCATAAGGCAGTATAAGAACATTAGACTGTAGTATTCTCATTGGATCACTTCCCCATGCATGTACTGGAGGCGGGGAAATCACCTTTAATCTTTCTTCTTGGGTCTTTGACTTACTCCTTCAACATCCACTCATATCATCCATCCTGTGCTCAGGCCCAAATGCTGTCTCCCCGGTCTACGTGGATGTCCCAACCCAGGGGAGACCCCAGGAGCCATGGTGGAGGGAGGAAGGGTGACTGAGTTATTCAACTCAGGAAGACAGTCTCAAGGCAGGTACAAGCGGATAGGGTTTATATCACTCGTTAGCTTGGCTGTTCCCAAACTTGGGTCTGCTTGCCCACCCACAGTAAAGCCGACCTACTGATACCAGCTTGTGGTGAAGGAAGGTACAGTGTTTATTGCAGGACACCAAGCAAGGAGTCCAGGGCAATTAGAGCTCAAAACACTGAAACTCCCCATGGGTTTCAGCGAAGCATTTTTAAAAGCCAGGGAGGAGGGACTGGCAGGGCAGGTGATCAGCTCGTGGGCAATTCTCTGATTGGTTGATGGTGAGGTAACAGGGTGGTGTCACAGGGGTTAACATGGTCAATCCTCAGGCTCCAGTAGGTCTGGTCATCAAGTAGTTAAGTCTACCATTTGGTGGGGGTTGTAGCACCTTTAAAACAACTCTGGAAATGTGTATCAGATTCCGTTCTTTAAGTACAACAGAGAGGAACTAAGGCAGACACGGGGGAGGAGTCTGTCCCAGAAAGGCCCCATAGGGTCTGGCTCAATTACATTGTTCTCACAGTTGCAAGTAACCAATAAGATGGTTTAAATAAATAGGAAGAAGCCTAGAGGGAGGCAGCTGTTGGTTTTGGTCCAGTATCTTCTCAAGTTCAGGTTGATGTCTGCAAGTTTTATAGGCTTTCCCTCATGGTGATAAGATAATTGCCAGTGCTCTAGACATCACATCCACATTCAATCTCCCTTTTAGGATCCATGAAAGAGGAAGAAGTAGATCCAGTGATGGCTTTCGTTTTTGTCAGGAGAGAGAAATAGTTCCTAGAAGCGCATAACTTTGGCTTACAACTCATTGGCCAAAACGTGTGACATAGCTTCAAGGGAGGCTGGAGAAGGGGTATTGAGCTTTCCAGGCCTCTCAGATGGAGGCAACAAGAAAATTGAGTAGATCCATAAGCTCAACCAATGATAAGCATCTGTCACAGGATTATTATCCATTAATTTTATTATTACTGGATGCTTATTCCTGAAATTAGGTCAAGGAACCCATCACAAAGCTAGTAAGGCCATGTTCTGCTCATCACTTGACCATTTACAGCTGAGCCATGGTGTGTGTGACCTGATGGTATGCAATAACTTTGTTCACACTTAAAATAAAAGCTTTTAAGTCAGTCACTTTTTTTTAGGACCACTCATGTCTTCCAAGCACTCTCACATTTCTTCGGTTTACATCAAAGTCCTATCTAATTTGCTCCCAAGAGGAAACCTACCACGATAGTAAAGTTGTATATTTCCACAGGGATTTTCCCTAAACTGTTAATGAGTTGTGACTTCCTTATATGTACATGCAGACGAGACTGGTGCACTCCAAACAGGTAGACAGAATTCGAACCAGATGGTTCAAGGAAAGGAAACTGGATTAGCAGATCATTTCAAACACCTCCATGTGTTGACTAAAATCCATAAGGGGAATGACAAAACATGTACCTTATTTTCTCAACAAACTGTGCACCATAGTGAATGTTAAACATCCTATTGAGTGAGGGGTGGCGCAAGTTCTGATTTTTCTTTCCTTGCCACTAGAACCAAAAGCCTAGTTTCTCCTGATTAATGTATCCAGAGAGGGGAAAAATGAAAGAAATGCATGGCTGGTTCATAAACTCATAGGACTGAGGGACCCTGGGGTAATCCTATAGTAAGGGCATTTGAATAAATCGGAGGTGACAAGGGTGTGTCTAATTTCCGTGAGTTCCTGTATGGAAAGCAAATCCCATTTTGCTTGATTTTCCAGTTAAACAATAAACCATAAGAGTCTGTCATCCCCACCCATAAGCCAACTTCATTGAAACTGGGGCTGATGCAAATTAAGGCAATTTCCAGGATTCAGGTCCCCAGCCCCCCCACCCCTAGTTTAATTAAAGCCCAATTTGGGCAAGGAGTAAACTAGTATTTACACATCAGGAGAAAATCTGTTTCCAGTAATTAAATGGATTATCTAAATCTTGTCCCCCATGTTAGAACACCCTTTTAATAGTTAATTAAAGACTCCTTAACCATCCTTTGAAGGAAATTTGAAAAAGAAAAGATTAGGGACCTGTCCCAAAGACATTACTGACAACAGGGACTGAAATTCTTTGTTAGTCCCTTCAAGGAAAACTAAGGTCTTCATTTACCTAAATTACTTTGGGTATGCAGAATTTTTTTCTTTTAACTAAAGGAGATACTTATTGGCTTTTGTAAATAAGTATAATCCAAGGGTAGCCCTGCATGTTACACAGCAGTTCCACAAATATAAGCCAGCTTGCAAGTCACCTGCATAGCACCGCCATTGCAGTGAGGGTAGGCTGGGAGCACAGACTGGTTTCCTAAGGTATGGCAAACCCCGTGGGCAGGGGCTCCCCAGGACAGGGAAGAGCAACATTCACCCTTGGCGACTCCATGTACTACCCATACCCAAAATGGGCTTTAAACCAGTTAGATGGATCATTCAGTCAACATTTAACCAGCCCTATGCTAGGTGCTGGGAGGTACACAGTTGAATACAGCATAGTCTTTGCTGCTCAGAGACTTGATCTTGATTAAGAAGACTAACGCTTGTCCAGATAACAGTAATACAAGGCACGCAGACATGGAAGATGTCCTGGAGGTACAAACAAAAGATACTGTGATAATGGCACAAAGGGAGAGACCCTGAGTGATAAACCCTCCTGGAAGGTATTAAGTTCTTCCTTAACAGGTAGGAGCAGAAGATATCCGGAGAATAATAATATGCCCAGAGAGAACAAGGATGCAGTGGCCGGAGGGAGTAATGAATATTTAAGAAAGAGCCTAGAGATCCCTGGGACTGGAGCACAGAGGTCCCAGTGTTGGGGGGCGGAGTGGGAATGACAGGAAAAGAAGATAGCGTGAGGTCAGCAAAGACCTCCTGTAGAGGTGCTTTCCCACCTGTTTGAGAAGCTCATCTTATTCTATAGTAAAGGGGGTTAGGGATTTGGAAGTAACTGGATGGGGGACAAACGGAGACTTAGGCAAGAGACCAGTTCAGGTATTTTTACTCAAGGCAATGGCAGCCACACCCAAAAAGGTGTTCTATGACAAGAGGTCTTCAAATAGATGTGCTCATGTCCCTAGGGAGCCACAAAGAATTTTCAGGAGTACCTACGCTCAATGGATTCTTTGAAGGGAATAAATTTCTAGATGCTCAACTTCTATATGTTCTTTTTTTCTAAAACTGCCTAATAACCAGAATCACTCTTGAAAATGAAAGCCATACCCCTCATCTGTAACAAATCTGTCAATAGCGGGCTAATGATTCATCAAGGCACCTTATACATATGGTGTTCCTATCTTTCCTTGTCCTCCTGGTCCTTTCTGTTAAGGATGAAACTTGACCTTTGAGGGAGGTTCTGAATTCAGAATATTCAGTGCAGTGTATAGATTAGTGACATTGATCATTCGAATGTTCCTGGAAGTTTCCTGGAATTATCAACTTTTTCAGATAAAACCTCCAGATAAAAATAGGGTTTAAATTCTTTCTGATTCAAGCAGCATTTCAGGAATTTACTTAAAATCTATTTTGTCAAATCTGCCCTAAAATGTTTATTTTAATTACAGTCAGTTCTCATCTTATTTCAATTTATAATATGCTTAACTTTTTCTACCTCCTACTAACAAATAGCAAGCTTCTTTAAATCCAGGATGAAGACTTTTAGATGTTAATTTAAAGGTTTATAAGAGAGTACATAGTTTTTGAAAAATCTTTTGAGAGGGCCCAAGCAAATGAGTATTAAGAAACCCAATTTCCTTGGGATGTCAGTGTAAGTTGGGAAGGGAAGCAAAGTTGGAGGGGCCGGGAGGTTGGTCTCTGTGGTAAATTAAGTTTGAGAGGTGCTGAGTTACAGTAGAACAGGACTCAGAACCTTTTAATAGGCTAATAGTGTTCGGATTCTCTCCAGGGAGCCATAGTATTATTTTTCTCAAGATTTGACCTTAGGAGAGGGGCAGCACCAAGGGGTAACTTGAGAGCATTTTATATCTCGCCCCAAAGATCTCCATCTCTCCAGACTCCCGCAGCTACCCCTCCACCCTGCTGCCATAAAATGTAAGGTAAATAAATACGTATCTTACTATAAACATGAACTTCAGGCAGTTGTATGCTGAAGCCTGTTTGCATGGCTCACACTAGCAATTTGTACATAAGTGGCGATCAAGATGCCCTCTGAGAAAAAAGTTCTGGAGCAGTAGGTCACATCTACCCTGACTGTATTTATTTACATCGTGCAAGAAGTAAACAGTTGAAGCAATTGTGAAGATAATGCCAGACCCCTAAAATGTTTGTGTATGTCCCTTATAATATCCAGATGTGCAGATCGGATATTTTTCTATTGAATTATCTGGAAGCTTGCTTCAGTTCTTAACATCATTTTGGATGAATACATACAGCCTCTGTTCATAGAATCATTCCTGATTCGGGCCTTACTGGGGACATATGCCTCATACCACAAAGTGTGTAGAAAGAAGTTAGTTACTTAGAGGCATGGACCAGAAGTTGAGACAAACCATGATAAAGGACATCTTCGTGTATCAACAATCATGCTACAAAGCCTGTCCTATCCCCTATGTGTATTTCACATGGTACATCTTTCTAGCAGGCATACAAGTATTGTCATCCCTTTTCTTGGACCAGATTCTAAGAGTGTACTTGGTTGTCCATCGAATGCCCCCAAACACCTCCAATTCAGTTAATTCACTGAATGCAAAGATGCCTTTTCAATTCCAAGATAAATAAAATTTCTTGTTTGATATCAACTCAAGATAACCTATTGATTGAACCTGTGACTTTTCAACTGAGTATTTTGCCTTTGTGTCTGATGGTGCCATATGTCATTAGTGTGAAATAGAAAGGCCATCTGGCAAGAGCTGCCCCACGAGATAAAGAAGAAGGCCGGCCTTCGTACCGCAGGGATGCTCAATATCTAGCTCTGTTGAATGCTGAGAAAATGAGAGCTTCTCCAACAAAAAGTATCCTTCAGATGCAAGCGTCCTATCTCCCCGTCGCATCTGTGCTATCTCTGCACCATGACGAGTGATTCTGACATAGCCTTCCCTTGCCCTCGGCGGCCCCACAGAGCAGGGCAAAGGACGAGGATCACTCTCCAACGCAGGGCAAACAGCATATTACTTCCAAAATGAAATGAAGTTCCCTTTCAACCCTCAGTAATAAAATAAATAAGCCACAGGGACGTAACATACAGCGTAAGGTCAAGAATATTATAATAACTCTGTACGGGGACGGAGGGTTACTAGACTCACCATGGTGATTATTTCAGCATGTGTGCAAATGTCAGAGCGCCGTGCGATACACCGAAACTAACAAGAGGTCAGCTCAATTAAAAAAAAAAAAAAGGCCGGAGTAATTGTCTCTGAACTTTCTTATCTTACATCGTTACGTTATCTTATAATTACATATTTTCCAAGTCATCTGTTTGTTTCGTCAACTTGACTTCAAGAGCCTGCACTGGGTGGCCTTCCTTATCTCCATGTCCTCAAATCCACCACAGGGGCTGACACAAGGTGGGCACCAGAAAATATTTAAGTGAATAAGTGGGAAGTTGGATGAATGAATAATGAAGGAGGGAAGGAATTTGAGGTTGAAATCCCTATCTTCTGGATGAAGCGAGTCTGTTAAATCTAAGAACCATCCTAAGAGCGTCGTTTGGTCAAACTAGCTGTCATGACCTGTCTGCACCACAGCGTGACAGGCAACAACTGACATTTCGAAATCTTAGAAATTTGCTCTACCCTAGATTCTCTGAATACTTGGATTAAAATGTGTAGCTGTTCAATATTGAGCTAGTCTAGGCTTAGTTATACTTTTTTTCACTTTGACATTTAACCTCCCTTTTTTCCAGACACTAAATAATATTTAGTAGATCTGATGCTCTTGACCTTCCTTAAATGTGCATTTATTTCTCCCCTGTTTATCTTCTTGTCACTTATAGAACACACCAATGTTTCCTGTCTTTATAGCCTGATGTTATTCTAATGAGATCTCTTCTTTGGAAAAAAAAAAAAGTCTATCTTTTTTGTTTGCTTTATTTCTTTTCTATAATTTGTTCCCAAGACCTCAGGTCTAAAAGCTATCCTTGACCCCTGAACTTACACTGAGTTCCCACAGCCACTTCCTCAGCTGTCCTGCCTGGCACTATCTCTAAAACATTCCTAGAATTGCTCCTTGCTGAGATCGAAACCCCTGTGCACACCTAATCTCAACTTATCTTGACAGGTCCAATTTTTCCATGCGTGGTCCACATACCTCCCTATTGTCTGACAGTCTACAGATGAAAATCCTGTGCCTGCTGGATATGTGCACATCCAACAAGTGCACCTATCACTCTCTTGGTTGTCCTCATCTCCTCAGACATCTGGGACTTCTCTAGGCTGGCTGCCATCTTCAAATCTGATATGGCTCTTCAAGTTATTTCATTAGAGCCAGTGATCCCTTGTGGAGACTTGTGCTTTGCTTTGTTTTCCCCCTGGCTCTGCTACTGACATGATAAAAAGCTGGAGACAAAGTACTGAACTTGACTCTCTCAGTGAGTATAAAGCAGGGATTTAAAATACTTGGCATTCATCCACTTTGGAGCGTAGCTCTAAGGATGAATGAGTCTATAACCATAGTAGAGAATTTATGATTCTGGATCTCTATTAGCAGTTCTATAATTTTACTGACAATGTTAATGGGGCTCATAATAATATAAGAAATCCTTCAGCAGACGTGGGGGCTCAGAAAGTCTCTACTGTCACAGGTCTTTAAGAATGACCTGCCCACTGTGCTCCCTCCCTTCTCTAAATGCCACTGAACAGTTTTTTAGCAAGTATCCAATTGCCCAGTGAGTAATTTTTATCTTATCATTTTCTCTGTATTAACTTTGTCCCAATGAGGTGAAATAAGGCTCATGCTTGGTCTTTCTCCTGAACTTCTGCGGTTCCAACTTCAGGACAAGTCACCTAGGATCTCACTTTCTTTTCATTGAAATATAGTTGATGTACAAGGCAGAAAAGATCATACTAAGTGCAGCAAGGGTTACAAAGACAAATATCATATGGCGTCACTTATACGTGGAATCTAAAAAACAATGATACAGGTGAACTTATTTACAAACCAGTACCACTTTTTGATTGACAGTAGAACGTCATCCTGATGATTCTCTTTATCACAGTGAATAAAGGATGGCTTATGCCTTTTAATGAGATTGCAGAGCTGAAAAATGACTAAGTTCCATTGCCATTTAAAAAAATACTTCTCTGGAAAAGGAGTTGCTCCAAGCCTTCCCAAAGCCCTGAGCAGAGTCCCAATTTCTCCAAAAAATCACTTGCGCCAGCCCATCTCCCACTCTGAGGATCTGATGCTGAATGGGAGTACCTCTCTCTTGCACTTACCCATGTTTCCTGGCCACATTCCTCTCCAGCCTCCTTACTCTTGTAGGCGAACCCCTGAAAATGCCGCATTTATCAGACACCAGTAGCCAGAAGGCTCCCCCAGCCCCATGTACCACGATAGTGGCTTGTGGTCTCACTTCTCCTGGCTGCTGCTAAAGGGAAAGGGGGAACCACATTCACTGAGCCGACCTGTGTGGGTCTGGGGCTCCTCGACTGCAGGTGGGGAGGTTATGGTAAATGGGTAACCACCTGTCTCGTGGGGGGGACCCTGATTTGTAGCACTGGATGGTTTTTCTGGCGTAACTGGCACCAATATAGCCAACTTCAAGTTATGAATGTGATACCACTGAATGTGCTGGTGAAAAGAGGTTAGCGCGGCTGCTCCAGAGAGCAAGGTGGAGCTGGTCCCAGTCTGGGGTAAGGGCAGCAGCTCTGAAACTCAACACTCTCTCTCCCAGAGCTTCTGTGAAACCAGCTCATAAAGCATAAGCATAACAATGGCTCCCCCCTTTTTTTTTTAATCTGACTTTTTTTTTTTTGACCATGTCAACTGCATGCACGAGTTCCCTGGCCAGGGATCAAACCCGAGCCACAGCTGTGACAGCACTGAGTCTTTTACCATTAGGCAACCAGAGAACTCCTGGTATCTAACTTTTAAAATTTGACTTGGTTTCCTAGTTGTACATGGGAGACCGACTATTTGTCCAGAAGGGTAGCAGAATACACCGCCCTCAAATATGCCACCCTCTGTCCAAGGTTCATTACAGAGGCAGGGCTGCCTCAGCTTGCAAAAGACATTTTTCTCCAGTTTCTACCATGCAAAGCATGCAGGGTAGTTTTACTAAAAGGCATGTAATAAAAAATAAATAACACCTTAAGACCATTCATGTGGACACTTCCTGACAATCCCTGGAAGTGCCGACCAGCCTGTGAGCTAATTATCTTATAAATTTCCTTTCCTTTCCCAGTGTGGAGGTGAGATCTAATTTGAAAGATTAAAATCTTTGCATGATTACAGTATCTAGTGATGGTTAAGCTCTGTAGGTACATGCTCAATAGCTACCAACTAAGTGCAAAGAATTACAAGGCGATTTGTGCCTGTAAGATAAATTCCAAAAATTTTGCTTTTACGAAAGGCAAGGAAGTGGCAAGGAGGTGGCAGAAGAACAGATGTGCTAAGTGGAGTAATTTATCATGAACTTCAGGAAAGAGGGACTTAGGGGGTCTCTGAATTCACAGACTGGCTAAGTGGCATAATACTTCCCTGTGCATTTCTTAGGTTGTGCTAAACTTTATTTACAAAAAAAAGCACAACTCAAGTGGGTAAAGGTATCTAAGGAGTATTTAGTCTACACTTCTGGAGGCTGTTCCAAACATCTGCAGAGGAACCAAGCAAACCACATACTCATCACTTTCAAACACAAAAAGCCAAGGCCAAACTTCTCTAACTCAACGCTAGAGCAAGGATATGAGATTGTGTGTGGGAATCTATGAAATTAAAATATTTCAGGGAAAAAAAAAGAATAATAAAACTTTTGATATTTGTGTTTCCAAGTCCTGCCCTATTTGAGTTTGTGCTAACCATTTTTCTCTGCTTCAGTGGATCACACCGGAAAATTCACTCATTAAGCAAATATTTATTCCGCACCCAGTGCATACCAAGCTCCTGTTCTTGGCACCGGGAACATGATGATAAATAAAATAGATAAGGACTCTGCTCTTATGGAGTCAGAGTCCAGCAGGAAAGGAAGATTTACTAATACTTACAAGTATGCATTTCAATTACTAATACTTACCAGTAGTACTTAGAAGTCCTGGGAAGGAAAGGAGCAGCCCACCATGAAGAGTGTAGGGTCTCTCCTACTTTAGGAGTCAAGAAAAGCAGCCATGAGGAAGTGATGCTTAATTTGATACCTTCAGGATGATTAGGCATTATTAGCTTGGAGAAAGGGGAAGGGCAAAGCCAATCTTTTCTCCAGTCAAGGAGTACAAAAGGAGTTTTCAAAACTATCGCCTTAAAAAAAAAAAAAGCTTTTCTCCTTCCAAACCTTAAAGATTCCCAAGCACAGTTTGTCTGTTGCAGCTAAGATTTTTAAGATATTTCTATAGTTATAATTTCTGCAGTTACTGGTAGCTGCAGGCATATTTCTAAAAGAACAAGAAATATCAGATCTGATGAAACTGGGCCTTTATGTAGACAGGTAATAGTGAGTCACTAGAAATTAAACTCAGAAAGGCCAGGGAGTGGCCTGTCCCAGCATCCATTCTGTGGGGTATCCAGGAGGTAGGCTTTCCTAGTAAAAAGAAGGGGACACTGAGCAGGGACCAGAGAAGGAGGAGCTGGTGGACAGGACTGAGTCGAACTGAGCGCACACAGGACAGGGTAGATGGTGGCTCGATAGTCATTCCACAGAACCCTTTCAGGCGACCAGAAAGAAAAAATGCAGAACAAAAACCCTTTCCTTGGAGGTTCACGTGGGCAAAATGATAAATATAACTAAATACTTGTAAATTCTATGCCTCATGTTTTATTGTGACAGCTTAGTTTAAACCATGTCAACAGCCAGAGTTTTTGGAAAATTCATCCATTTCCCTTAATGGCAGGACTTCTCATCTGATACAGAATGGGAGCCTTATCACTTAGCTTACAATCATAACATGTTATGACTGACGGGTTTTTTTGGTTTTTTTTTTTTTGTCTTTTTGTCTTATCTAGGGCGGCACCCACGGCATATGGAGGTTCCCAGGCTAGGGGTCTAACAGGAGCTGTAGCCGCCGGCCTACACCACAGCCACAGCAACACAGGATCCGAGCCGCCTCTGCAACCTTCACCACAGCCCATGGCAACGCCGGATCCTTAACCCAGTGAGCGAGGCCAGGGATCGAACCCGCAACCTCATGGTTCTTAGTCGGATTCGTTAACCATTGAGCCGCGATGGGAACTCCATGACTGATGGTTTTTATACTGATAGTTTTAGAAGTAGTCTTTGCTATTTAAAGAAAATGAGAAAGGGGAAAACATGATCCATCTTTCAAATCACCGTTCAGAAGAAAATCATAGTTTACATTTGGGTGTATCTCTTTTCAATCTTTTTTCTCATATGTCGTATTCAGGTTTTACTTTTCCTTCTTTTTCATGTAACCAATGTAATACTCCACATATGACTCTGAGAACAGCTTAATTTTTATTTGACTTTCTATCATAAACATTTTCCTCTGTTATGACATAAGTCTTGTAAACATTACATTTAATGGTTGCACAATATTCCATCAAGTGTATGTGCCATTGTTTACTTTACCAGTCCTCTACTGTTGGATTTTTAGGGCTTCCATAAGCCTTTTAACCTGACACTTTCTCAGTAATTAAGATTACTTCCATCCGACCCTCAGATGTGGCATATCTGAGTCAGAGGTATAAACTTTTTCAAGATCCCTAAAATTTATAGTGCAGATTGTGTCTTAAAATAGTGTGTCAATTTGTCCTCCTGTTGACAATGTATGAAAGCACTTGTCCTAGGACACACTTGTCAGTTTTCGCTTTCTCTCTCTCTCTCCCTCTCTATTTCTCCCTCTTAACTTTTACTAATTTGTTAGGCAAAAAAATACAGGAATGGTATCTTAATTTGCATGTCTGTGTGCTTGATCATTTCCCCATATTTTTTGGTGTGTGTTAGTTGTATTTTCTCTTTGATATATTGTATATTTATGTTCTTTATCAACTAGCCTTCTTTTATGCCTTGGGGGAAAAATTGCCCAGATTTCGCCTTAAAATATTTGGCATATTGAACCTTTTTTATTTTTGTGATGGTAATTCTAAACTATGACTATAACACAGATAATGCAATTTTTCATTTGAGGTACTATTTAAACACAGTTCATTTTTATTTCAGATTAACCCAACTACCCTGAGACTAACTCTACAATGTATCTTTTTACTAGACTTGGATCTATTCCTGTGTTCTTATAGCCTGCCTGCTCACTTTAAGGTATACACACACACACACACATGCAGGCAAAGACAAGAGAAGATAAACTTTAATTTGCTTTCTTTTGTTGTAGTCATCAGTTCAATAAAATATTTGGCTGAATTTTCAGCATCAATTACAAATGATATTCTTGTCCTTAGAAGCGTAGAAAATCAAGGGCTGGATTTTTAAAAATTAAGTAATGAGGACCTTGTATTTTTAAAATAAAGCAAGCATGTAATTTGTTTTAAAAAATAACTATTTGGAAAAGTGTGCGTTAATTCCCCTGAAAACATTTCTTAAGAATCCTTATTTGGAATTGCCTTCAGATTAGTTTCTGAGCCTCCTTCATTTGTATTGCATGTGTTATTTCCCTGGTTGATGGCAATTCTTATTTACTCGTTTTGGTTTAACCTACTTGGGGAGGGTTCCAACAGTCAAACTTCTCTCATCTCCAGGACTAGAGAATTGCCACAATGCATCTATCCCTATCAGTCCATAGTCCCAAGAATCTAAGGGCAAATCTGAAAACCAAAGTAGGGAGGAGGCTTTGGCTAATAGAACATCCTTGGAATAAATATAATGCATTTAACAGCACCTACTATGAAGGAGTCCAGGTTCATCTGCATATGCTTGTCCTGGTGTGGGGTCTTTGAAGAGCAGGTGTGCCTTGCATAAACTGTACCACTGAATGTGATGTCCCTGCTTCTCAAATGTGCATTTGAAAAAAAAAACATTTCAAGTCCTTAACTGAAGCTCAAATACCCAGAAATGCTTTTACTTTTTTCAAAAACTAAGAAAATTTGCATGAAATTGAAAAAACTAGAATAAATGCTGCACCCTATCATATTTAACAAAGTTTTGTTACAATGAACTGTGTGCTCATGATTTTGAGCACTGTTTTTTTTTTTGTCTTTTTGTCCTTCTAGGGCCACACTTGTGGCATATGGAGGTTCCCAGGCTGGGGATCTAATCGGAGCTATAGCTGCCAGCCTACACCAGAGCCACAGCAATGCCAGATCTGAGCCGCCTCTGCAACCTACACCACAGCTCACGGCAACACCAGATCGTTAACCCACTGAGCGATGCCAGGGATTGAACCCGCAACCTCCTGGTTCCTAGTCGGATATCCTTAACCGCTGTGCCACGATGGGAACTCCATGAGCACTGCTTTTTCTGATGAAATGTGAACTACCGAAATCTACAAAGCTGTAATACCACAATTTAGAATATTATCACACTGCGATCCTTGGAGTATAGACTGGGGCTTATGTCAACACAGACTTGTTTGAAAATTCTGAAGATGCTCGCTTTCCGAGGTCTAATCAGCAATGTGATTGATTATTCATTTAAAAAACACTCTTGGGCATCTTAGCAACATTGAACTCATGTCTTTGGCAGACAAATAATTTTTCATTCTCATCACTAGAAGGAACCCAGTACATCAAAAAAGTCATCGGCAAAAACACAAAAAGATACGTGCTGGCTGTTTCTGGCAGCCCGTTGAAGAGGGGACAGAGCAAAACAATAAGAAATGTTTACCATATGTTGGGAGAGGAGTAGTAATGGAAAATATTCATAAACAAATGACTAACACTTGTCCATACGTTATTGAGGTGCGCAGATAAAACACATCCATCTTCTCGTGCGGACTCTTCTGGATGCAAATTACTCTGAGGCTCAGACAGTCTTGAGATTTCTTCTGCAGACCGAGCCATCACTGGTGTCAGCAGTTTTGCTGCATTAAGCACCTGAAGATTAAATCCTAACATTTGAGATAGCAAAAAACATTCTGCGTAAAATAATTCACATTAGAGCCTTCCCTTTTCAATTTTCAAATTGGTATGTTTGCTATTGTTTAGAATCCTTTCCCCTTCTCTCTCTAATCCCATTTTCTTGGTCCTTGGCCTGACTTTCCTCATCACTGCCTTCAGGCAGGGTACTGCCACCGTGCTTGCTGGGGCTGGCTGTGACATGTAAGAGGAAAGGAATACACGGAGCTGGCCCCACTAAGGGTCAAACAAGCCCATGAGAAAACAACCATTTCTTTGGCTTGTATTTAAGCCCATGTGATAGATTTTTCTCTCCTGCAATTCAGCTTTCCCACAGCAAGAAGCTGGTGAGCAGCCCCGGTGGGCGATACCAGACCTTTCATGGGTAAAGGGAGCCCAAGGAGCATGCAGCCCTTCAGAGATGTTAGTCGTCAATAAACCAGATTATGGCTTTGACAACCCACTTGGGTGTCAAACACTTGAGGGCAACGTCCTCAGGCCTTGTGGCAGAGCCTCAGAGGCTGGCACTCAAGGCCACGGGATCCCAGGTGTGGCTTTGTTCTTGACTAGATACGCACACAGCCACGCAGGCTCTTTACCTGGGACCACTTTGCTGGGGCAGGAGCCTCCCAGAGATTGCCGCATCTCTTGCTTTACAAAACCTCGAGCAGAGAAAACAGGTGTGCTCAGGCTAGAGGCGCAGGATTGACAAACTCAGTTCTCAAAGAAAGGAATATTACCCTTGGGGGAAATATGAATATTTGTGGGAGTATTTTTGACTCTTGCGCTGATTGGGAGGTCCCAAGAGCATTTAGTGGGTGGAACCAGTGGTGGTAAACAGAATTGCCCAATATCCTGCCCTAATTTCAGAAGACTGTTCAATTGTGTAAGTGAAAGAGTTGATAAAATGATCTGAGCCTAAGGTCTAACTTTCTTTAACCTATAAACACAAAGTACTTTTTCACAGATTGAATATGCATTGGATTTTTCTAGACTGCAACCGCCGTGTGCAAAGACCTGTTTTGTTTGGAATTTGACCAAGAATTGATGACCCTTTCTATAAATCTCCAGTGACAATGTATCAGTCTGCAGATGTAACTGCTGCATTCAAGTCTAAATACAAATAGACCTCCTTGGCCCTTATTTCAAAATGCTGACTCCAAAGAAAAAGTGTGGACAGTACCCAGTTGAGTGTTGCTTTTCTCTTAAGCCCAAAATAATTTATAAGAAATAGCTGTGGGAGTTCCCATCATGGCGCAGCTGTTAACGAATCTGACTAGGAACCATGAGGTTGTGGGTTCAATCCGTGGCCTCGCTCAGTGGGTTCAGGATCCGGCATTGCCATGAGCTGTGGTGTAGGTTGCAGACGCAACCTGGATCTGGCATTGCTGTGGCTGTGGTGTAGTCCGGCAGCTACAGCTCCAATTAGACCCCTAGCGTGGGAACCTCCATATGCTATGAGTGCAGCCCTAAAATGACAAAAAGCCAAAAAAAAAAAAAAAGAGATAGCTGTGGACAGACAATAGAAAGCAATCCCAATAACATAGAACTACTTCATAATATTGTTTAGTTGAGTCATACCAAAAATGCATATGAGGAGTTCCCTGGTGGCCTAGCGATTAAGGACCCAGTGTTGTCACTGCTGTGGCTCACTTGCTGCTGAGGGGAAGATTCAGTCCCTGGCCCTGGAACTTCTACATGCTGTGGGCACAGCCAAAACAAACAAACCAAAAAATGCATATGCTTTTATTATGTTACTTTCCTATTATTTTTCCTTCCTTTTACAAGTTGTGCTGCCCCCCTATGTGCCCGACCCCAAGCACCACTCCAAAGCTTCCTCAGCTGCTAGGGTGTTGACCTGATGGCCCCCAGCTGAGTGCCACCACCCTCTCCCAGCTGTCACTGTGACTCCAGAGGGCTGCCTCTGCCAGGGTCCCTAAGAGCTGCCTGTGTCCACTGATTGGTCACTGGGGACCGGGGCAGGGGGTGGTAATAAGACTCCAATTTGGCCCAGTTCTGTAGGATCACCCCTGCTCCAGAGCTCCCTGTGGGATGTGCCAGGTCATTTGTGGGGTTGCATCAAAGCACAGCTCAACCTCTGCCTCTGCCCAGTCCTGCTTCCTCGTCTCTCCGTCATGAGCTGATCCTGAGAGCGTGTCCCGCCCATACACTTCCTGCCCCCTCCTGCCATCTCAGGTTCTCTTTCTTGGGGAACCTAAACTGCGACACAATCAGAGCATCGTAATGGCCTTGGGTGGTATGTTATCTGGCAGTTTTAATTCAGGATAGTAAAGGGGGAGATTCCAAAATATTTGTCATCATGAAAAAATAAACAAGAGGCACCGTATCCGATGGGCATGAGAACCTTTAGACTAGGTGAGCCCTTCAGGCTCCCTCCACCTCCAGACCCTCTCCTTTAGGGCAGGAACACAGCTTGCCCCGTATGGGCTGCAAGTAACCGGGACTCAAATTGACACCTTCTGTAGCTCTTCCTCGTGCACTGGAATAAAATAAGTGGTCCTGTATAGCACTGCTTCACATCAGCACCTTTTCCCCAGACTACCCACCTCCCAGGCCCTGTATCCCTCCATCAGTCCTTGCTGTGTATGATGCAAGCAGCAGAGCCCAGCAGTGCGTGGCCTTCCTACATTCCTGAAGCCGCACATGTGAACGGCCAGGGGCCTCTTTAGGTCTCGGAGGGACACGAGGTGCCTGAGGATATAAAAAAACTGGCTCAGCAGCACCAGGCGTTTCATCCTTTGAGATGTTTTTAGATGAAATACAGTTTTAATTTAATTCTCAAGATCACAGTATTGCAGCTTTCCTTTAACTGTCAGCTGACAAAGATTCAGAAGCCGGGGGAGAGCTGGAGCATGTGTCTGAGTGTGTCTGCGGTTGGTCCGTGTGTACGTGTGGGAGAGAGCGCTTGCTGGCCACGGGGGCAGCGGAGGCGGACAATCCAAAAGCAAGACCAGGGAGTGCTACATGTGTGCCTCTGCCCAGGCAGTCCCAAACCAAGGATTGAAATTCCTTGGAAAGAAACTCAGCTTTTTCTAATGCCAGGAAAGTGTTTCCTTTATGATCGATAAAACCAGAATGAGGATTATTGACCTGGTTCTGCGGCTCCATTCACATCAACAGTTGACATAATTCTTCTTCAGGGTGCCACAGGGTCATCAACTATCTTAGTTCTTGGGTGTTCCACACAGAAACACAGATCAGAAAGTGTGATCTCCGTTCCTCAGGGCTGGCGTGCTGCCTCCAGGTTGTCCAGGTTTTAGAGGCTGTCCCATCACTCAACATCTCTTCCTTAACTCGCCCTTCATCTGTAACACTAGAATGTGGGTCAGACTTTCCACCTCTGGTTCCTCCTGGGGGCGTGGTGATGATTAAAGTAATAATGGTTTTCAAGTACAGAGACATTCCAGATTCAAGACACTCCATAATAGAACATCCTCTGCTTCCAGTGACACAGGCTGATGTAATTGCAAGCTAGGAAAATAAGATTAAGCCAGGCGTCCCTATTACAGCAGCAATGCCATTTGCCTTAAGCTCGTGAATTAGGGCCTGCCTCAATATAAAAAGAAGCCCGAATGCCCAAGAAAGAAGATGGAGAAAGAAATGCTTTCCTTCATTCAATTTCCATTTCATCAATCAACAAATGTGTATTACTCCACTCCAGTCACTTCGTTCAAGGCTAAAAACAGAGTTAAAAAAATAAATGGCACCTGTATTTGTTCAACATATCATTTGTACTTCAGAGGGAACTTTTATTCAAATATTCACGCTGCTTGTGGCTGGACCTAGAGATTCTCATACTAAGTGAAGTAAGTCAGAGAAAGACTAAATACCATATGATATCACTTATATGTGGAATCTAAAATATGATGCAAATGAACTTATTTATGAAACAGAAACTCACTCACAAAGAAACTTATGGTTACCAAAAGGGAAAAGGAGTGGAGAAGGGATTCATTAGGAGTTTGGGAATAAGAGATACAAATTAATATGTAAAAGACTTAAAAAACAAGGTCCTAATGTAGACACAAGGAACTGTATTCAATATCCTATAATAATAATGGGAAAGAATATGAAAAAGAATAACATGTACGTATAAATGAATCTTTTTGCTATACACCAGAAACACAACACTGTAAATCAACTACACGTCCGTTGAAAAAAAAAAAAGTCAAGTTGCTGTTAAAGTCAGGAAGACTACATAAGTTCCACCCGTGAACCTATGTAAATGCTTTCACATACATGTTCTCTCTCATACTGTGCTGTTGCACATCCATTCTGCTGAACATTTTACATCCGATGACAATGTTGATTGACACCAATCCTGGCGTATCATTGTGACAGGTTCGGCAGTGTCAAGGCTAAACCACGGTGGTATCAAATGTACTGCAAAGATAGCCAGAAAAGTGGCTTGGAGGTCTGAGTTGTTGGCCAAGAGACTACACTTCTGTAAAATAATGCTTATGAGAGATCGTATAAAGAAATTCTGCCCACCCCACCCCCGCAGAAAAAGAAAAGAAATTCTGCCCATAGCCAAGCCATTGAGAACATACTTTCTGATACCATTCATTCAGATATGTTTGAAGTCCCAAGTCTAAACTGGCAAAGGAACCCCCAAAAGGCAGTTAGAAGTGAAGTACAAGTGTTTATTAGGCAGCTTGGATTGAGGAGGGCAAGGGACTGTGAAAGAGAAAAGAACTAGGACTGTTTCTGTTTGGATATATCTGCCCATTGAATCATAAGGTTGGCCAGGGTGCCGACTATATTCCTAATGTCTTGATGCCCAATCCACTTCTAGCAGAAAAGAGAACAAGATTAGATAAATATTCACATGGGGAGTTCCCATCATGGTGCAGCAGTTAACGAATCCAACTAGGAACCAAGAGGTCGCGGGTTCGATCCCTGGCCTCGCTCAGTGGGTTAACGATCCAGCGTTGCTGTGAGCTGTGGTGTAGGCCGGCAGCTGTAGCTCTGATTAGACCCCTAGCCTGGGAACCTCCATATGTCACGGGTGTGGCCCTCAAAAGCAAAAAAAAAAAAGAAAGAAAATTCACATGGAAAGAACTCAATGATATATTAAAAGAAAAAATGCAAGCTGCAGATTAATTAGTATGATTGATCTTCCTTACTCCACCGGGGTACCCAATTCATCAGACTCCAAGCCAGTGTGGTTATGGATCAGCTCCATTTAGGCCGCAAAACTTTAGGGGCCATCATAGGAGGTTCATCTACCAAGGATAACACCGTGTCTCTGGAAAGCTATGTCCCAAATTTCAAGCAATTATTGCTTATCAGCTTATAAACATGAGTCATTCCTAAAAGCTTTCAAAAATTTGTTACACAGTGGCTTCACTGAGGATCTACCTTGATTCTTATTTCTCAAAAGCTGGGTAGTTTAAAAAAATTACTTCCCAGAGTCAAGCTAACATGTTCCCATCATCTTTCACTTGGGCTTCTGGTACATTTCTATGGATTCTTAGACCACAGGTGCTGCATAAAGACCCAAACCTCACCCCCAAACATATTTTCTCCAATTCCCTGGGGAATATTCCCATCCAGACTATGACTGTCAGGTTAAATAAGCTGAATATTTCTTACTATTTAAATAAATCAAGATTCAGGCATCGTGCTATACAGGGAGCAGCCCAAGTCACTTCAACAGTTCAATTTTGGTAAAAAGCTTGACATGTTTTTATCAAGCTGCCACGTAAAACTCTCCAGTCAACTTTTTCCAGATTTCAAAAACTTATTCTTTATCATCTGTCATCTATCTTTCAGTTAAATTTGAAGGATGAGCTCGCGTCAAGTCCTGTGGCTGTCAGTGGTTCTATTTTAGCTCCTCAGTGACACTTTCAGTGGGTGAAGGAGACACACAGACCAGGCTTAACTTCATCTCCTGCTGTTAACATCTCAACAGGCTCTTCTTAGTGGATGTCATTCAGTAACTCTCCAATTACAAACAACTTTACAACCAAAAGGGAGGCCCCAAACATTTTTTTTTCCCTGTGACTAATATGGTTTCTTCTCCTCCTTCCTTAAAACTTTTATGTGAATCACAGAGACACACTGAAGGCTGAAAACAATGTGTCAGCTTTTTAATGAGCTCTAATTGTCACCACAGAAAATTAAGCACAGGATGAGAGTCAGGATTCAAGGTTGACTGTAAACCCCAGACTGGTAATCAGCTCTGATCCCAGGTTATTTTGAAAGCTTTGTCTTTGGGGCAGAGAGAAAAATCAAGGTGCACTGAAAGGGAACTTTGAGCTTTTTGGTGGGACCCCAGCTGAGACCACCCTCCATCTTCCCTGATCTGTGGGGTTTGTTCCGGGCACCCTGTGGCAGGGTGGGGACACGGCTTAACTAGCCCAGGCCTCCGTCTCCTCTTGGGCCTGGCCGATGGCATCCAGACACTGGCATCCACTTATTGTCTCTCCCACTTATTGTCTGTCCTTGGGTTGTTTTCCAAATCTGTATACCAGCAACAGAAAACCGAGCTTGAAGAAAGACACCTGCTAGAGGGTCAG
The DNA here is from genome assembly GCA_004024745.2 of Catagonus wagneri. Classification (NCBI taxonomy): domain Eukaryota; kingdom Metazoa; phylum Chordata; class Mammalia; order Artiodactyla; family Tayassuidae; genus Catagonus; species Catagonus wagneri. The sequence continues at coordinate 5,397,077 of PVHT020004019.1, forward strand.
GATGTTTAAGCAACTGAAGGTGACCAGGGTGGGCTTCCTGCTGCTTCCAAAGCTGTTAAGGTCCTTGCAGTTGCGTTCAATCAACACGCTGTTCCTGAGTAACATTACAGCAGTCTAGGGAGAAAATATAGGAGGAGAAATAACCATGGAACACAGTGTGCTCAGCATCTCTTTCATAACAACGCTCAAAAGTCTCCACTGAAAAATTCTGAATAGATGCAATGGTCATGCTTTTAAAACTGATCAAAAAGGAGTGGGCTGTGCTGCTAGTCTAGAACTGTGTTATTGTAAAATGCACATCAAATGGCTCCCAAATCCTTTTGTTCAAAACTCCTGGATAAAAGGAATCGTCTCTTCTCAAAGAAACCAAGGCTGCTTCTTCCTCAGAGAATAAGCAGTGAGAGCTCGTAAGACATTAGCAAATAGCCCATCTGAGCTCAAAGAAGAATGGTTTGGTTTTAACATGGAGATGTGTCCTTCCTTTTAAGGCTTTGTTGGAGACTGTCTGTGGATGATTGCTGCTGCTATTAGCCAGAATGTTCTAATTGGATGTCAGCTCATTTGTGGGGCAGAGGGAGGAAGCGGGTTTGCCCAGGTGACTTGTAACAAAATGAAATAAGCAGATGTTATGCAGCCTGAAATCACCGGCCAAGTTTTCCTGAGTCTTGAGATGCTGAGATGCTCTGACAATTCTGCCTAAAATTACAGCTCAGTTGTGAGCAGAGCAATCATATCACTCTGCCCAGGCAGATTGTTGCCAAATGTGAGGAAGTTTTCAAAAACATTTAGCTGTCTCCCCAGATATAAAAGAGAAAGTGAAGGAACTGGTTGCCCTCCTAAAGGGAGATACTGAAGGCTGGGCCTGGTGGGGGTGCTCCGCACCTGCCAGGCCCACCTGAAAGCACAGGGCCACGGGGGCGAGGGAGCGGGTAGGGCGTGATTGCAATCTTAGTCTTCAGCTGTAAATACTGCTCGTGAGTGAGTCGGGTCCTCTGAGAATCAGACATCAGGACAGGATGATCCCAGCAAGAGATGTACAGGAGCAAGGCCTGTGAAGGACAAGGGAGGTGACCCAGAGAAGGCGAGGAGGATGTGCAGACCGCAGCCCAGGTCGGACCCTTGTGAAGCAAGGCAGGGGATGGAGGGCAGGGGAGAGAAAGCACTTTGCTAAACATTAACGTTTCCCCGTGGTAGTGCGGCACACCTCTCATGTCTCTTGCCTTTCCTGTAGGCTTCTATCCAGTGTCGTAGGTGACAGAGAACAAAGGGGGTCCATGTGTGAGCCAAAGCCTGGGAGGGGGGGGGCTTCTCCTCTCCACCTCTGTTGCCCCCTTTCTGCTGCCTACTGAGGGCTGCTTCCTGGCTCCTGGTTTCCAGGCGCAATTACATCCGCAGCCCCTTTCCCACCTCGAGGAGCCCCCTTTCCTCTCTGGCCCTTTTAAAAGAGCTCCTCCAAGCTTGCTCAGAGATGTAAAAGGAGGAGTCCAGCCCATCACTGGATCTCAGAAGCGGGAAAGGATCCGCTTAGGACAGCTCACCACCCCGCCTGAGTAACTCAACTGAATGAGGAATGTCAGAATAGGAGCGGTGTCCGCCCAGAGGCCTTGGGACCCTAAGGCTCTCTGCCTGTGGACGTGGTCCTTGGAGGGCAAGAGAAGTTGTGAGTGCCATTCAGAGGTTGTACAGGCAGTCACTACCCTAGACTCATCATCCCCACAGCCTTCTCTCCTGTTTGCTGGGAGTGAAGGTCACCCAGGAGTGTTACCCACTTCCACCAAGCCTCTGGGCCCCACCCGTACCCTAACCGCAGGCCAGAAGGTGCCTCTTCACAGATAGTTGGAGGAGCCTGCCCTAGCCCAGGCCAGCAAGCCCAGCCTACTGTCATCCGGGGGAAGAAACGCTCTGCTTCCCACAGCTATCTTTAATCAGTCTCCCCCAGCTTTTTGAAAGACTCATTGTTTTTCCCAAACGTTTGGTTTATCTCTGAACATTTCTACATTTCCACCTGGGATTATCGTCTCTTCCCTCTCTGGTCGTTTTTTATTTATTTATTTTTATGGCTGCACGCGTGGCATAAGGAAATTCCCCCAGCCTGGGGATTGAATGCAAGCCCCAGCTGCCAAAGTGCCACATTCTTTAGCCCACTGTGCGGGGCCAGGCATCAAACCCATGCTGCCACCGTGACCCAAGCCATGGCGGTCAGATTCTTAATCCACTGCGCCATAGCAGGGAACCCATTGTTTTTCTTTTTTTTTTCTCCAGCAAATAAAACAATGACCAAAAAATGAATTTCTAGTCCTATGGGCTTTTGTGTACCCATACTGCAATTAATAAAGTTAGCATTCTGCTCCAGAGAAATATCTGAACATGGAAATAAAAATGTATTACAGCAATTAAATTTCAAACATAAAGTTCTTGTGGAAGAAAAAAAAATTGTGCAGAAATAAAAATCTCTAAATCAGCATCTCCACTGTGAGTGCAGATATTCACATACAGGTATTTGCCCAAATACAGACTGTCATTAACCTGTGAGTGGCTAGTTCTGACTGTGAATTGTAAGTCTGTAGCTTGGAACCTGTGACATATCCTCCTAGCAGCAATGTTGTAATTGACGGTTGGTTCCCCAGTTACCTATCCTGATTCTGATTCTGTTTCCTGAGCCTCCACTAGGATGGTCTGATCCTAGGTCCTGGGACAGCGATTGCAGGAATGGAAGGAAGAGTACATGGAGTCCACCCAGGGTAATAGTTTAAAGAAAAAAAAAATAAAGGAAATTCCCGTTGTGGCTCAGTAGTTAACAGATCCGACTAGGAACCATGAGGTTGTGGGTTCGATCCCTGGCATCGCTCAGTGGGTTAAGGATCTGGCGTTGCCGTGAGCTGTGGTGTAGGTCGCAGATGCGGCTCGGATCCCACGTTGCTGTGGTTCTGGCGTAGGCCAGCGGCTACAGCTCCGATTGGACCCCCAGCCTGGGAACCTCCATAGGTCGCGGGTGTGGCCCTAGAAAAGACAGGAAAAAAAAGAAAAAAGAAAAAATGTATATATATATATACATAGACATATATACACACACATACTGTATACATTATTAGATTAATTGATATGACATCCTTTTTTAAATTTGTTTATTAAAGTTGATTTGCAATGTTCTGTCAATTTTTGCTGTACAGCAAAGTGACCCAGTTATACGTATATATACATATACATATATATTCTTTTTCTCACATTATCCTCCATCATGTTCCATCACAAGTGAGTAGACATAGTTCCCTGTGCTATACAGCAGGATCTCATTGCTTATCACTCCAAATGCAATAGTTTGCATCTACTAACCACAAAATTCCAGACCGTCCCACTCCCTCCCCATCTGCCTGGCAACCACAAGTCTGTTGCCCATGTCCACGAGTTTGTTTCTTTTTTGTAGATAGGTTCATTTGTGCTATATATTAGATTCCAGATATAAGTAATACGTGGTGTTTGTCTTTCTCTTTCTGACTTACTTCACTTAGTATGAGAGTCTCTGGTTCCATTCGTGTTGCTGCAGATGGCATTATTTTGTTCTTTCTTATGGCTGAGTAATATGTCATTGTGTATATATACCACATCTGCTTAATCCATTCATCTGTCAGTGGACATTTACATTGTTTCCATGTCTTGACTATTGTGAATAGTGCTACAGTGAACATATGGGTGCATGTATCTTTTTCAATGAAAGTTTTGTCTGGATATATATCCAGGAGTGGGGTTGCTAGATGATATGATAGTTCTATATTTAGTTTTCTGAGGTACCTCCATACTGTTTTCCATAGTGGTTGTACCAATTTACATTCCCACCAACAGTGCAGGAGGGTTCCCTTTTCTCCACACCCTTTCCAGCATTTGTTATTTGTAGACTTACTAATTAATGATGGCCATTCTGGGCGGTGTGAGGTGGTACCTCATTGTAGTTTCAGTTTGCATTTCTCTAATAATTAGTGATATCGAGCATTTTTTCTATGTGCCTGTTGGCCATCTGTATATCTTTGGAGAAATGCTTCTTCAGGTCTTCCACCCATTTTTCAATTGGGTTGTTGTTTTTTTGTTTTGTTTTTGCCATTGAGTTGTATAAATTGTTTGAATATTTTAGAGATTAAGCCCTTGTTTGTTTCATTGTTCAAAACTATTTTCTCCCATTCTGTAGGTTGTCTTTTTTATTTTTTTATGGTTTTCTTTGTTGTGCAAAAGCTTGTAAGTTTGATTAGGTCCTATTATTTTTTTATTTTATTTTATTTTTTGGAGTTTTTGTCTTTTTTAGGCCCACACCTGTGGTATATGGAGGTTCCCAGGCTAGGGGTCCAATTGGAACTGTAACCACCAGCCTACGCCACAGCCACAGCAATGCCAGATCCTTAACCCACTGAACGAGGCCAGGGATCAAACCCACATCCTCACGGATGCTAGTCTGGTTTGCTAACCACTGAACCATGACGGGAACTTCTCATTTTTATTTCTTTTGCCTTGGGAGACTGACTGAGGAAAACATTTGTTCGGTTGATGTCAGAGAATGGTTTGCCTATGTTCTCTTCTAGGAGTTTTTTGGTGTCTTGTCTTATGTTTAAGTCTTTATGCCATTTCAGTTTTATTTTTGTGTATGGTGTGAGGGTGTGTTCTAGTTATGCTGATTTATATTCAGCTGTCCAGTTTTCCCAGCAATACTGGCTGAAGAGACTCTTTTTTTTTTTTCCATTTTGTATGCTTTCCTCCTTTGTTGAAGATTAATTGACATAAGTGTCTGGGTTCATTTCTGGGTTCTCTATTCTTTTCCATTGGTCTCTATGTCTGTTTTTGTACCAATACCACACTGTCTTATTTACTATAATAGCTTTATAATATTTTCTGAAGTTTGGGAGAGTTATGCCTCCTGCTTGGTTTTTGTTCCTCAGGATTACTTTGGCAATTCTGGGTCTTTTATGGTTCCATATAAATTTGGGGGATGCTTCTTCTGGTTCTGTGAAAAATGTCATGGGTAATTTGATAGGGATGGCATTGAATCTGTAGATTGCTTTGGGTAATCTTATTTTAATTATGTTAATTCTTCCAATCCAGGTGTATGGAATGTATTTCCATTTCTTTGAATCCACTTTAATTTCCGTGATTACAGTTTTCAGCATATAAGTCTTTCACTTCCTTGGTCAGGTTTATTCCTAAGTATTTAAATTTTTGGCGTGTGATTTTAAAAGCTATTGCATTTTTATATTCCTTTTCTGATATTTCTTGTTAGTATACAGTTGACATCCTCTAAAAGACTCTTTTTGTTTTTGTTTTTTGGCAATGAATAAACATTTTTCTTTTTTTTTGGTCACCCCTGTGACATGAGGGCCAGGGATCGAATCCATGCCACAGCAGTGACAAGGCCAGATCCTTAACCCACTACACCACCAGGGAACTCCGAATAAACTTTGGTTTTTTTTTTAAGAGCAGTTTTCGGTTCACAGCAAAATCGAGTGCAAAGTGCAGAGTTCCCCTACGCCCTCTTACCCCGACACAGTATCCAACTTCCCCCCCACTATCAGCATTCCCACCAGAGTGGTCCATATTTTATAACCTGTACTTGCTGGGAACCTATATTGACCCGTCATTATCACTCAGTCTGTAGTTCACATTAGAGTTCACTGTCCGTGTTGTATATGCTGTGGGTTTAGACAAATGTATGATGACATGCATCCACCATTATAGCCTCATACAGAATAGTTTTTTTTTCTCTTTTTGCCTTATCTAGGGCCGCACCCGCAGCATATGGAGGTTCCCAGGCTAGGGGTCTAACAGGAGCTGTAGCTGCCAGCCTTCGCCACAGCCACTGCAACGCGGCATCCGAGCCGCGTCTGCAACCTACACCGCAGCTCACGGCAACGCCGGATCCTTAACCCACTGAGCAGGGTCAGGGATCAAACCCGCAACCTCATGGTTCTTAGATTCGTTAACCACTGAGCCACGACGGGAACTCCCAGAATAGATTTTTAGAACAGCCCTAAAAATCTTCCATGCTCTGCCTGTTCATCCTTCCCTCCCCGCTAATCGCAATATTTTGAAGTAAAATATTGCCTTTGTCATTCTTCCTCCACCTGCTGCTACCCCATCGACAGGCCTCCTGACATCCAGCATCCCTCTGGGTGTGCCTTCCTGTCCAAGCCCCAGTCGGGAGCCCTGACCCCCCTCTTAGGCTTCCCTGGTGCAGCTGGTCAGCACTCCCAACCCCCAAGCACCTTTCACAGTAGCCTGATTCATGTGAACAGACAAATAACTACCAGCCCCCAGAATGGAGTTTAGGGATGTTTGATTTGAGAGAGGGTGCTGAGTGACCCCTGTCCGTCTCTGGTGCAGGTGCACTCTCAGGAAGTGCTAGAAAGGGAGATGAGGTGGTCCACCACCCACTGGACACATCACCCTAGGGCTTTCTTCAGTCTTTTCCTCTTTCTCCTTTCCTTCCCTTCAGAGCAGATCTTTGACTGCAAAATTCCGAGGTCTGTTCTCTCAAAATGATTCTCCCAGCAGCAGCAGCCTAGGCCCGAATGTGTGCGGGTGGCTGAGTGGGACTCCGGTGTTTGCAGTTTAGAACTTTTGAATCCATGGGTTATAAACTCAGAGAGAGAGAGATTTTAGTTTTCACTCTGCAGGTGCCTAGTTTGTGTCTACTGATTTCATCTTCTTTGTAGTTACAATGTTAGCACGTACTCTCAGCCTTTGGAGGACATGCAATAAACACTCCCAGCAACATCTAAAAATTGGGTGTAAAGTCACTTTTCGGAGTAAAGCAAATCATCTGATAACACAAGGAAAGGATTAGTGAGAGACTTTGCTGAAAGTCCAACTGCCTTTCCTGGATGCAGTCCCCCATGTTTGCACAGATAAAGATTACGGTTGCCAAGGAGACAGGACAGGGGAGG
>PVHT020004019.1:5404999-5419167 GCA_004024745.2 Catagonus wagneri
TGAAAGTTAGGTCTTGCGCTTTGTTGTCCAAGGTCTGACAAATAACAGAGCTTTAAAATTCATTGTCTATGATTAAACTCAAATGCAGGACAGATGGCTTGTCTGAGTATGTGTCAGACAGGCAAAGCACTTAAGATTTGTGACAGGCAAGACCAGGAATTAACTGCGAAGTTTTTGCATTTATTCATACGTTCACGTGCACCACAAACACGGCTGTAAAACTTACTTAAGTGTTCTCACTTTATTCAGAATATTCCCAAACAAAGCAACTGTTCTCCTTTTGCCAAACCAGATGCCCTAATCTCAAACCCATTAATTCAAAATCCATTTTTTCATACTATATGTATGGTGTACATTTCACATTACGCCGACATTCAGGATGAAAATAACAGCCTTTTGAAAGCCCTGCTTGCCCAGAACCCCAAATGGTGGTCCCCACTTAATTTGTACCAACCTTTTTATTGAAATATTTATTTTTTTGAACAAATATTTGTCAAAATAAACAAAAAAACCGACCAAATGGCAACAGGCAGAGGCTTTTTATTCAGAGCTTATTATAGGAGGGGAGTCAGCCACTGTCACTTGCGTTTTGGCAGAGACTCAAAGGCAGGCACATTAGTGGGAAAGCTTTATAGTGGGGCGGGGGGTGGGGGAAAGGTTTCAGATTTGCCCTGATTGGAGGCTGGTGGCCTGGGGAAGCTGGAGGCAGGCTAAGGAGGAGCAGATAGCCTATGTGATGGTTATGGGGGCATATTTGATTTTTTTCTGGTTGGGCCTAGGTTGGAAGCAAGAACGAAAATCAGGGAAGCTGGAAGTTATTAATCAAGTCCTGGCTGTTTGGGGCCAATTGTTACATGGGGTTATTGTTTGGCTTCCTGGACCAGTTGCCAAAAATAGTGATCGGACTTCCTCCAAGTCTGACTTGTAGATTGCAGGCCGACATCCCGGCTGGTTACAGCAGATAATGGGTTGGTTTCCTGCAGAGTTCTGGTTTTATTATGCTCTGGGCATTGTCCGTTTATATATTCAACCTCTCAGGCAATAAACTTTGTACAAACCAAAAAGTACACAGAGCCTGAGCATACAGCTCAATGAATTATCAAATGTAACAACCATCCAGGGCCTCCACTGATACTAAAATTCTCTGCAATCAAAATTTCAAAAACCTGTCGTCAGGAACTATTTTGAGTTGCTGGGGAGATTCTTTCGTGTGCTTCTTTAGTCCTCGTGTGTGCTTGGGTGGAACTCACCAGCTGCAATCATCTCTGCCCTTCTCAAGAAGTCAATGGGAGTTCCCGTCATGGCTCAGCAGAAAACGAATCTAACTAGGATCCATGAGGATGTGGATTCGATCCCTGGCCTCGCTCAGTGGGTTAAGGATCTGACGTGGCCATGAGCTGTGGTGTAGGTCGCAGACGCAGCTTGGATCCTGCATTGCAGTGGCTGTGGGGCAGGCTGGCAGCTACAGCTCTGATTCTTCCCCTAGCCTGGGAACTTCCATATGCTGCGGGTGCGGCCCTAAAAAGCAAAAAAAAAAAAAAAAAAACGAAGTCAAGTGTTCCCAGACACAATGGATGTGGACAGCCCTGGGTTTCCCACAGTCAGGCTCAGCCCCGTGAATCACTGTCCTCCACATTCCTGGACAGGTCAGAGAGCGTGCCTTAAAATCCAGCTTCACCACTCCCTTGGGCAAGTTAAATAACCTCTCAAAACCGGTTTATTCATCTACAAAATAGGGGTAATAATAGTCCCTGTTCTCAGAGGGTTGCTATGAGGATGAATTAAGGTGATGGACATGCAAAACTTTAACACAATTCCTTGCACAGAATAAGCACTCAGCTTATGATTTATCAGATGCTTACCGTGTTTTAAAATGAGAGCTGAAAATTAGAAACTACCATGTGCTGGCACTGGGCCTGGTGCTTAAATGTATATTATTAAATGTTGCTCTTAGATGGAAATTAGTAATCATCCTTATTTTACAGAGGAAGGAGCTGAGGCTTAGAGATGTTAAGGAACTCTCTGCACTTATCTGCATTTGTTCTGAGAATAAGAGATGAAGGTAGGAGTTCCCTGGCGGCTCAGTGGGTTAGGGATCCAGCCTTGTCACTGTTGTAGTTCAGGTTTGATCCCTGGCCTGGGAATTTCCTCATGCTGTGGACGTGGTCAAAAAAAGTTAAAAAGGAAGAAAGAAGAGCCCTGGACCCCTGATGGCCTTGTAGGAGGACTGTCCCAGGCCTGGACCCCAGTCTCCAAAAGGTTTCACCACTACAGTGAAATTGCCATGACTGGATTTCTAATACATACAGCAGAAGGCAGTCCGAACTAATACAGCCACTCTTCAGGGTGATATGAGGTCTGAATGAAAAGAAATTTCCAAATGAATGAAAATTAGGAATTTAAAGGATCTTCTTTAGTTTGTTTACATGTCCCAACTGAGATGATTCAGAAAAAGAACTCCAGGGAGTTCCCATGGCTCAGCAGAAACGAATCCGACTAGTAACCATGAGAAAGGAAGGAAGAAATTAAGAAAGAAAAGAAGAAAGAAAGAAACTGCTGAGAAGGGAAGTCAGTTCACAATCATCTCTACGTGAATTATTCTCGACCCTTCTGAGGGCTGACATCAAGGCTTTCCCTCCATGTCCGGGTCTCATGTGTCCATTGCTAACTGCCAGCTCTCCCCACTTCGCTGTCATATGGTGTCATAGATGGTGTCACCAACAGGGTTTCCCTGGGTCATCAGCACTGTGCCCTGAGACATCTGAGGACTCTTGTCAGAGTCACTGGTTCTGCAAGCTTGGCTCTAGACCAGCCTCACCCAGCACAGAACTGAATGATCCTTCTGTAAAACCTGAGGCATCTGCTCTGACATCTTGGTCAAAGTCCAAGGGTGGTTAATTGCATTCTGCCTACTTGTGAGCTCTCCTAGAGTTCTAATTAGGTCGTATGTATTTTCTATCCAAGAAAGATTATGCACGTTAAAATAACAAGGGGTCCAACCTAAATGATAATGAAGTATTTCATTGTGACACGAAGCCATCATTAGGTGATAGCTTCCTCAGGCTTTAAGATGGGCCAGCTGCGATGGCAGCTTTCAACTTGGAAGAAGTTAGGTGTACCAGAAGGGTTGATCTTACAGTTTTCTGTGCCATTTCAGAGAAATAATACACACATATTTCTGTTTACTTTAAATGACTTCTAAGGCGATGTCTGACGAAAAGGCTGCATTCCAGCCCCTTCTCTCACAACTTTCCTATCAAAATATAACCCACATGCGGAGGGCAAAAACGAAATTCCTTGTATATATTAAGTATGTTATCTTTAGAAAAAATTTTGGCCATGCCCACAGCATGTGGAAACTCCCTGGGCCAGGAACTGAACCTATGCCACAGCAGTGACAACAACCAGATCCTTAACCCACTGAAATACAAGGGAACTCTTAAGTATGTTATCTTAACATTGCTTGCTACATTAGTTTTTATATTCAAAGCTATCAGTAACCCTGAGACATTTTGCTTTTGCTTAAGTATGCTAAAAGGCCAAAATTTTCAATTATTTAACGTACAAAATCTCTTTCATAAACGCACGTGACTAAATGGTGAAATAGAGGACATTCAGAAAAATTCAAAATGACCCAACTTTGGATTAAACTACAAAAAGCACAAGTTTCCAATGCTTAAAACTATATTCAAATAAAGCCCCATCTACACGATGAAGAGAAAATCTCTAATAATTTATTTGACCTTCAGTTTCACATTGTGAAAAAAAAATAACAGTTTTACAAAACCTCAAAAATGTAGTAGCAAACAAGTACATATGAACATGAACACTTCTTCAGCTTACACAGAGCTTTGTACGTGAACCACATATTCAATAGCCGAGAGAAGGATATTATTCAGCTCTAATCATTCTTATTCAGACAGGTGTCAAGCCCAGAGAAAAGGGGGCTACACAATTATACCAGAAGTGGAAGGCTGCCCTTTGTTATCTGTTTCCACAGCAACCAGTCCACAGAATAAGAAGAACCTTCTCTGTCTTATGCCAAGGTTTTTGTGTGCACTGTGCTATGAATTGTATTTGCTTCAAAGTGCGGGACGTTTCACAGGGTGAGAATGGTCAAGTAGTGAGCCCGAATGCCTCCATCAATTCAAAGAGCAGGGGAGTCCAGAAAGTTCCCTGCAGGCTGGGGGCCCACCCTGATCACAGCTCCCTCTGGCTCACACACAGCAATTAAGAGAAGATTCAAGGACAGACCACAACTTTGAACCAGCTGCGGAAAATTCACTCCGCTTTGAGAAGCCACACAGTGACACCCACCTCTTGGCAGATTTGCATCATAAACTATACAGCGCTGTAAATCTAAGGACACCGACTATGCCGACAGGGTACAACCAGACATTTGCATTGCTCAGAACACATCCAGGAGCGAGGGACTGACTGCCGCCAAGTATTGAGACCCTTTGATTCCAAAGTCTCATTTATTTTGGTCCAACTATAGCCCACCTAGCCGTGGCACGGATGGACATGTGCCATCAGTCTAAATTATTCAGGTGGAGAGAAATCTGAAGGATGTGTGTCACTGGACAATGCAAACACACCGAGGTGAAAGGTTATTGGTCTTAAACCCTATTTTCTAAAATACAGTGATGTGAGAAACAGCAACGAAAGCCGTGCGGGTTGCAAATGCTGGGCTTCCCCGGACACCTGAGGAAGCATCTATGTGAGTCTATCACAAACACCTATCACAGCACGTGTTTAGTCAACAAGTACTCGGAACAAGCAAAGAATGTATTCACAACCGATTCATGACTCTCCCCTGGAAAAGTCTCTCAGGTGGGGCCACTGTTTAAAATGCTTTGGTGTTCGGGGACCATGCATGTCACTTTTGTGCACCAAAGAGTCCTTTTAGAGACAGCCCTATCCCGAAGAGGGAGCACTAAAGTATACTTTGTACCAAGGTGCATATTGCCTTGGAGAACTTTTAGCACTTGCTAAATCCTACAGCAGGAAGCGAGAACAAGGAAGTCAGGTCAAGCAAATCTGGTCGGTGAATTAATTTCTGTCCATGAGGGTTCTTGCTTTTTTTTCCCCCCCTGTCAACTGTGGTTACGGCAAAGCATTCGCATAGGGTAATAAATAGATAAATAAATAAACTTGGGACAATGCCTTTACCGGTGCCCTATATACAGAAGCATTCCATAGAATTTTTCCAGGATTTCAGGATACCACGCAAAGAAAAAAAAAAAAAACGAACTGCAAAGTGATTTGGTCCTTTCTAAATTTCAGGAGCTGACACTGAAGTAAGCCAATCAGACAAGAAGAAGGGCAGAAATAAGCTTTTCCTTTTGCCGCTAGAGCCACGGGCATGACTGGAGCCCACAAAACCCCATGAAAATTTGGTGAGTCTGAGAAAAATGACCTTCATGCTTCTCCACCTCTAGGATGTAACTTAAGTTTCTATTTCCTAATCCTTCCCTGTCCTGACATTTACAAAATCCCCCCATCCCACCCTCCAGTTATACTCCTAATTGTAACTTCCGAGTTTTCACTTTTGTGCAGCAAAGCACATCACAACAGCCACAAATTTGTGCAAAACATACAACCGGTTCCCACAGTCCATACACGTGAGGACAACTGTAAGCATTGTTTCCGCATGCAGGCCTCAAACAATAAATAGCTAAATCTAGAACAAATTTCTTACCAGCCAAGGGAAAGTTCAAAGTCACTTATAAATAGAAAAGAACATCTACCAAACAGTTATCAACAATATCCCCATTGTTCAGAGACGTTTCTGGGGAGCACAGCCCCTCAGAGATTAGCGGAGAGCCCAGAGGTCCTCAGTCTGCAGCCAGCCCAGCCAGCTTCCCTCTGGCCCCACAGTTGAGCTTTCAATCTCCAGCAGCAGCTGGTGTGGAGGCTTCAAGCTGGCTCCTCAGAGAGAGCTGACAACCATTTCAAATTTTACACATACATGGTGGAGCCCAAGGAAATCAAAAGCTGAACATGGGACAACAAGGGAAGAGGGCCGGCTTGTCTCTCCCTTTGAGGGGCTGATGAACGCTGACATTAATCCACAATTACAAGACAAGGACTAGATCACAGGTTCGTTCATTCATATTTAAACCCTGTGCGACTGGCACTGAAAACCCCGCCCCCCTCCCCCACCCCCACTCCCTTCCTTCATGTCCAGTTAGAAGCATTTACAAGGTGCAGCCACTGGGTTGGAGTCTTGTTGCAACTTCGTTTCCTTTTTTCCTTTTCTTTCTCTTCATTCAGTTTGGCCTCTCCAAAGTAGCAATCTCATCTTGATCACCAAGGGATGGAGTCAGCTAAAATGGAAGAAAAGGAAAAATTTTTGTTAGTAGTCTCAAAAACCTTAAAAAAAAAAATGAAATGCAGGACAGAGTTGGTCAAAACTGTTTCTCAAGGTCTTCATTACACTCTCAGTAGGTACTGTGCAGATATTTAAAGTTCTTGCCTTAAATGCACACACGTGGGTATTCATGCGTGCAGATGGACCAACGAAAATAATGGAATCCAATGAAAGATCTTCACTTCTTTCCTAAACATATCCATGTTCAAATTCAAGCCTACACATCTAGGTACTCTTATGAGTTGCCATATTCTGCTTCCAACATTCACAATTCCTCTCCACAGTTAAACAGAGCACCGGTTAAACAGAGCCACTGGAAAGTGATCATCAGAGGATCACAAGAGATTCCTGTGCCAACACCCCCCCCCTTAGCCCATTTACCATAAAGGATTCCAAATTAAATTTATTCACTATATAGAAGGCAGACATATTAATCCTCCTTATTTAAATGCAGCTCTGCTATTCATTATGGCAAAAATCAGTCTCGCTTCCTTTCAGGTGACAGCATGGCAGGCTTCATCTCTTCAGCCCAGGGCTGGAGTTTATTTTCCAAGTTCATCAGTCCATACTTGGGAGACACAGGCTGTGGCAGGCGGTGCAATTATCTACAGAATCTACCTGTGTCAAATGTGAATATAAATTCAAGGTGCCACGTCTGCGTGTCTTGTGGGAGCTGGCATTTCCTCACACTTACCCACCCTTCCCACTGGGTTAAGCGTAATTTTACAGGGGGAGATTTTTTTGCAGAGGGCTCTTGTCTTTCAAACTCTCACCCTCTCAGTTCTCGGAGCACACGTCCAGCCCTAGCACTGGAACCGGCAGACCCAGGGCTGGAACTCGAAGTGCAGACAAAGAAAAGTCGGGAGGGGCCGCACTCAGCACTTGCACTGAATTCTTCCTGCCCTAGTGTGTTCAGAAGTCGGATTCATTTCATGAGTTGTTTCTTTTGGCAGTTTTGTAGCAGTGATTCAAGCTTTCAAGGCATTCCTCAGGCAGCAGTGTCAACCCCCACCCCCACTTCCTTGTAACCTATACATCCACATTAGGCCGAAAGAATGTTATCCTGTAATAACACGGAATTTCAACATGTTGCCTACTCAAACAGCAAAACAAAAAACACGCTCCCCCCCCAAAAAAGAAGAACACCTCTAAAAAGAGAGAAAACAAAGCAAATCAAAATCCAAATGCTGTCAGGTTGGGGGCACAGAGCATCATGAAAATGGAGCATCAGCAAAGTCCGTTTCCTTTTTGTTCCTCCCACCAGCGGACAGAGCAGCAGGAGGCAGTTGCACTCTCCTTGGTGGCTGAGCTTTAAGACCTAGAGAAACTTGTTGTTAACACTGGATTAATTCAGTTAGCACCTACATTTGGAGGGCAAAGCCATGACCAGGATGCTTTTGTAGCTTACAACTGATAACCTATACAGCGCCTGTTTTAAGTCCCTCTGTCCAATGTAAGTGTTTTAATATTGTCTTGTGTGTTGTAAACTTTAGAAATTTAAACCTACGTTCTCCCTGTCCCGAAACCGCGAAAGGGGCTTCGATCCGGCCCACGCCACCCTTTAAAAAGACGAACCTAGCCCTGTTGAAGTTCCTTGTTCTGTATTTGACTCCCAGGTTAACAGCACCAAGGCCGGAGAGGATGTTGTTTCGAATATAACCTAACACTTTATTTGCTCCATTTCCCAGGGACCGGACGTGTCTGATTAGGTTCAAATACCCGGGAGAGGGTGAATTCAAGTGTTTGCCAACATACTCGCTCTGGGCTGAGAAAGGAGGTACCAGAAACGAGGTATAAAGATAACAAGCAGCTTCTTTGATAACAGTCAAAGAAACCTCATTTTCCCACGACATACAAAGCTAATTCCATTGCGAGCTAAGGGCTAAATCGAAGACAGGAAAGAAAACTAATACAAGTATGGATGATTTCATATGTGCCAGGTACAGGTAAGGTTGTTTCACCCCCACCCCCGCCCCCATTGATTGACTCACCCAAGTCTGAACTGGGATAGAACTTAAGGAAAGCACAATTCAACTCCCTCATTTGACAAGAGAGCTCTGAAGGGCAGAGAGGTCCAGACCCTACAGCTTAAAGCCAGACCCAGAATGCCCACAAGGGCTCTCTCTTTCTGCCTCAACTTCCTTACCTGGCTCCAGGGATGCCAGCCAGCTGCCACTTTGATGTACCACCACCAACACTGGCGATTTTTTTTTTGCCTTTTTTTTTATGTAGAGCCACACCCGTGGCATATGGAGGTTCCCAGGCTAGGGGTCTAACAGGAGCTATAGCCGCCGGCCTTCACCACAGCCACAGCAACACGGGATCCAAGGTGCGTCTGTAACCTTCACCACAGGTAACGGCAATGCCGGATCCTTAACCCACTGAGCAAGGCCAGGGATCGAACCCGCAACCTCGTGGTTCTTAGTCGGATTTGTTAACCACTGAGCCACGACGGGAACTCCCAACACTGGCGATGTTTAAGGCTCTCCTACGCAAATAGAGTCAGTTGGGGACTAACACCCAATTTAGTGTGCTGTTAATTGATGCTTTTGCCTAGAAGGTTCTTTAAACCTACTTGAGAGTTGAGTAACACGTTCATATCGCAAATGGAATAACCCCTTTCAGAGCATTTGTTTATTCAGGATTACCGAGATGCCAGCAAGGCTGCAAAAACCAGTTTGGTGCGGGCCACTGTTGGCCCTGTTTGCTCCCCAGAGGACAGTTCTGACAGCTCCTGCGCCTTTAAAGGAGTTTCAGTCCAGGTAAACACTGTATTACCAAGAACTGTTCTAACTATAACAGGCTGAAGGAGAAAAAACGAAAGACACAGAAAGTGTGACAGGGAGGCCAGTGTCACTGATGTGTTCTAAATGAGCTGCAAGAGAAGAGGAAAGAAAGGACAAATGAGCTGAAACCCCTTCTTTACTGGCAGGTCATCTCCTTCGAAGGGGGAAACATCCTAGAAGACATAGAGCCGAACATCTCCAGGTCATGAGTATGTTTTCATGGCAGGTCTTCCAAGGCAGATTTTTAAATCTGATTCTCTTCTTATTAGCAATGAGCCCATGAGCAACAAGACAAATCAACCCATGCCGTGTGCTCTGTGCTGCACTCAGAAATGTTTAAGTGATTCCGGGGCCAATCCTGAAAAGGCTTTAACATCAGCAGAGCGGCCATTAGCTTCCTGAACCCTGAACTGGGTAGGCCTATTAATTATTTGAGCCAAGAGTATTATATACTCTTAAGTACACAAGACAACCATTATGTACTCAGATATATGACACAGAAGCACAACTTTTGTTCACCCTGACAATAGGGTCAGCCTGACTGATTAACTCTGAAAAGCCGCAGTACGGGCAGTTTAGATGGCTCAGTGTGTCCACACATTAGACCCGTTTATACAATGCAGGTACAACCTTTCACGAGGCCAGACCGAGATTTCTGGAAAGTTCATAAATGCCCTAAGGGGGATGTTTTTCTTTTTGGAGGAAAAACATTTAAAATAAGCTAACAAATAACTTTGGAGAAAATAGGCTAGGAATAATTTTAGCCATTTGGTTTGTCAAACCCTGCTTCATTCCAAAGGGTTGGAGGAAGTGAAACTTAAATATCGACACTTATCTCCCAGGGCCCTACCAGGGTGAAGTTAAGCAGGAGTTCGGCTTGAGGCTCAAGGGCTTATGTTCCAGAGCCAGATGGCCTAGGCTGATGTCTTGATCAACTCTTCCGCCTGCTAAACCCTATGACCTTGGGCAACTTACTTAACCCCTGTGTACATCAGGTGTTTTCATCTATAAAGGGCTCTAGTAATAATATCCCACAAATCTGTTGTGGGGACCGAATGAAATGATATATGAGAAACACACAAGCGGAGTTCCCGTTGTGGTGCAGTGGTTAACGGATCCAGCTAGGAACTGTGAGGTTGCAGGTTCGATCCCTGGCCTCTCTCAGTGGGTTAAGGATCTGGCGTTGCCGTGCAGGCCAGCAGCTACAGCTCCGATTAGACCCCTAGCCTAGGAATCTCTATATGCCGCAGGTGTGGCCTTAAAATGACAAAAAGCCAAAAAGCCAAAAAAAAAAAAAAAAACCACACAAGCCAGTGGCAGGCACTTGAGGAGGGCTCAGCAGACATTAGTTGGCATCATTAACACAGGTCAGGGCTCCCAACCTGGCCGTAATGAGAATCACTGAAAAACTCTCTAAAAATACTAATGCCTGGGCCCCACCCAGACCTAATGAAACCCAGCCTCTGGGATGGGCGGGTTTTGAAAAATTCTTTGGGAGATTCTGAGGCTCAGTAAAGGCTGAGGACCCCACTGGCTTATGTTCTGGGGGACTGCAGCTGTGGTCAACATAAGTGTTTAAGTTCCGGGATAAGGAATTCCTGTCGTGGCACAGAGGAAACAAATCTGACTAGGAACCACGAGGTTGCGGGTTTGATCCCTGGCCTCACTCAGTGAGTTAACGATCCAGCGTTGCCGTGAACTGTGGTGTAGGTCGCAGATGAGGCTCAGATCTGGCGTTGCTGTGGCTGTGGCATAGGCCGGCAGCTATAGCTCCGATTAGAGCCCTAGCCTGGGAATCTCCATATGCCCCAGGAGTGGCCCTAAAAAAAAAAGCTCTGGGATGTGCTTTTATTTGTATAGTTTGTATACTATTTCTATAGGATGGGCTAAATGGAGTGTGTCTCACTCCACGTGTGAACTTACTCGGCCAGCTCAACTCTGCGAATACTTAGAACTAACCTGACTCTTACCTCACGCTCACTCTTTTTAGGATGAACTGCGTTTAAGAGGGCAGATGTTTCCAGGTGCTGACGAATGCAGTAGGGATCAGCGAGTACGGGACTGTGGTTATGCTGTTCCACACATCCAAGGTTGGATCGTAGCAGTCCAGAGTTTTGCATCGCTGAATGCCAAAGTATCCTCCGACGACATAGAGCTTGTTTCCGGAGGCCACAGCATGGCAGCTCATGCGCTTTGCGGTCACGTCTCCCACCTTGGTCCACTGGTAAGTCTCGCTGTTGAACTTATAAGCAGAGCAGGCGGAGAACTCGGTATCTCCCCCCATAATAAAAATCTGGTTACCCAGCACAGCTGCCGCCGTGTAACGCCAGGGCTGGGGACAGGTAGCTGGGACTGTCCACCTGTTTTCACACTGATCGTAACACTGAACCTTGGGGAGCTTGTCATGACTGACGCTGGTACCTCCGAAAGCAAACAGCTTGAGCTTGGCGCTCACCACCGCAGCATTGCTGACCCCTTCTCGGAGGGGAGCCACCATGGTCCATTTGTTTGTGGTGGGATCATAATGTTCTACTTGCTTTAGAGAGACTGAGGGAGAGGCCGGGAGGCAGCCAGTGGCGGCAGTGTGCCCCCCGACCACATACAGGCAGTGCTTCAGTTCAGCAGAGCCGTGGCCAAACCTGGCCACCAGCATGGGGGCCGCCTTGGACCACTCCTCATGCAGGGTATCGTAAACCCAGACATCTTTTGAGACACCATTTTCAGACCCTCGCCCCCCAGTAATGTACACTTTGCAGCCAATTGCACAGGCGCTGAACTCTTTTCTGGGGCTGGGGATGTCAGCCTTGGGAATGATCTCTTTGGCCTTCTGGTCGACCAGATACAGCTTGTCACACATGAAAGTCTGTCCTCCCAAGAGGAAGAGGGCATGGCCGGTCTTCCGGGGCCGGGCACAGAGGCTGGTTACCACGCCGTCATTCTGCAGGATTTTCAGTTTGCACCTGATGGCCTCTTCGACAATCTCCTTGCTCTTCCTCTGCTTGGTGATGAGTTCTTCCATGGCCACATTCTCCATGAGATAGATGGCGGGCAGGAGGGCCAGCCTCACAGTCTGCAGCAGCTCCGGGAGGTAGCAGTAGCGCTTCTTCAGGTCGTAGCTGATCCAGTTAATTGCAGACTCGTACACGAGCCTTTCGTCTTCAGTCTCCAGCTCTTCACTGGACAAGAGCTGCACTACCATGTCCTGGGGCAGCTGGAGGAAGTCTTCGTTCTTCCTGATGGTCTGGAAGTTGCTGAGACACATCCTCCAGGAGAGCTCGTACAGCTTGGTGCACTGGTGCGCGTCGGACAGCAGCAGCATGCCCAGGCAGTTGGTGGGGTGCAGGTTCTTCTCCAGGAACTCAGCACACGCATCGCGGATGTCTTGAAACTCCAGCATGTCGCCGGCTTCCAGGAGGGATTCTGCATTTTCTTCATTGATGATGACCCGAGAGGAGTAGGCATAGTCGAGGAGCAGCTCCAGGACCTCTGGGTGGATGGAATTGTCAAAGTTGACTTCGCTGTCCTGGCTCTCTTTCAGGCCACCACTGAACATGGCTTCAAAGTAGCGGCTACACGCGGCCAGCACCGCCCGGTGACAAGGGAAGGTCCTATTTCCGGCATGGAGGAGGACGTCGGTGAAGAGGCGCTGCTGGCGTAAAAGGTTCAGGTGAGTGAGGACGCTGTCAGCGTAGGAGGACTTGTGGAACAGGTAGATGTTAATGGAGCCACTGCTGGCCCTGGACTTGCGGTTCTCGTGGACGCTGACGGACATTTTGCTTCCGTTCCTGAAAAACAAGATCAAATCACTGAACGTGACGCTTCTGGCGTTCAGAGCAGCCACACCAAAGCGAGAGTCATTTTGGACAGAGAAAAATGGCAACTTGGCTGTTGGCCCTGCTGCCTCCTGTTTCTGTATAATGGATGGCCGGGCCAACACCAAGTCAGAGACAGCTACCTGTTGAGCTATTGAAACTATGCATTGTTTAAAAAAAAAAAAAATTGCTTAAGAGCAGGTCTGTCTTGGGAAACCTGACTGCCAACTTGCAGTATATTGAAGTCCTTGAGAATGGAAGCAGCAAAGGCCAAGAGGAGCAAGGTCTCATTCTCACAGCTCCCTGCCCTTGTCCAGCTGATTCACGACTGGCCACTTGAAATGCCAGGCCTCCAGCTCTCGTAATGCTGGGATGGGCACAGGCTTTCATGCCCTATGCAACATAAAGCCATGTGTCAAACAAATACCTACTAATTAATCCCATTAATAATTCCTTTGGTAAGACCCAGTGTTCCTGCATATACAGTAAGTGGGAAATGTAATATTAAAACCACAGGCTTGCTGAGGCCATCTGCTGAAATGACCATACTCTTATTCAGCGTTACCAATCATTTCTAACTAGACAGTTCTACCACCACAGTCCTAAAAGAACCGCGGTATAAATATTACCATCTATTGACCCGCAAGCTATCATGGAAACAAGAGATCCTGGCCGTAATCACCACCTACCTTTCTCGCTCTGGACACCTTACAAAATGAGTATCGGGGCACATAAAAGGAAGAATATTCTGAGTAACAAACCCAGGAGTTCTGTTTTTCTGTCCTCCCTGCTTTAAATCAATTCTTAGAAAACCAGCTGCAAGAACAAAGGATGTACCCACCCCTCCCTCTTGATTAAATAGTGCATCACCACAACCATTCTTGTGTACCTGCAAACGCTGGCACCTGCATACAGGGAGTTCAAAATGCAAATGTCGCTTTATCTAAATCATCACACACACACACACACACACACACACACACACACACACACACACAGAGCTATGCTACAGCTGTGGCAACACTGGATCCTTGACCCACCGTGCCAGGCCGAGGATCGAACCCACGCCTCCACAGCAACCTGAACCACTGCAGTTAGATCCTCAACCCATTGGACCACAGTGGGAACTCCTCCCCCACCGCCCCCCTTAACCTACCCTTCTGTTATTTCAAAGGAATAAAGGCTTCAAGAACCTGC